>CABHPQ010155361.1:4391-26547 GCA_902168405.1 Peromyscus aztecus
CTCTCTCTCTCTCTCTCTCTCTCTCTCTCTCTCTCTCTCTCTCTCTCACACACACACACACACACACACACACACACACATACACAATCACACACAGAAACATGCAAACCCACATACACTTTTTTATTTTTAATTTAAAAAGATGTTTTTAAAGATTCATTAAAATGTTGATTTGGGCTTCCAAAAATACAAAGTGGAAAATAATTGACTCCTATGATTATGGGGTTATAGGGCTTGCTATAAATGTGTTTCCAAATAATTCATATATTGCTACTAATCCCACAGTGAAAATTATGAAATGTGACCTTTGAGAACTAAATTGACTTAATTGTATCATTAGCAAGAAAGCTTCATTATAGGATTAATGTCTTAAAGAAAGACATAAGATATCTCTCTCCCTCTCCCTCTCTCCCTCCATACCCCCTCTCTCTCTCTCTCTCTCTCTCTCTCTCTCTCTCTCTCTCTCTCTCTTCTTGGTTCCCTCCTTCCCTATCTCCATCTCCTTTTGGTTTTACAACAAGGAAAAACTTAGAAGAACATAACCTGGAAGGAGGTCTAGTTCTGTCTCCAAGATCTCAATTACACAGATCTTTGATCTTAAAATTCTAGGTTGCAAAGCTGTGAGATACAGTGTGTGTTTTTCTCTCTAACTCATCTATAGTATTCTATTTTAGCACAAAAGTGACTGACAGAGAGACTGAAAAGTCCCAAGGCTTCAGCCAGCAAACAGGGCACACATAGGAGCCAATGGCATAAGGTTCGGTCTCCCAGCTGAGAAGAGACAGGAAGAACTGAGTTCTTAGTTCAAATCCAATTGCAGGAAGATATAGTTGAGGCTAGGCAGTTAGGCAGGAAAAGTTCCCCTTGAAGTATGAGATCAGTCTTTGTGTGCTCTTCAGAGTGCCTTCCCAAGGTGCGACTACCACACAGACAGAGTGGGGAAAATCACTCCACTCAGTCTTTAGATTTCAATGTCATCTACATCAAGACACTCTTACTGATACCTCAAGAATAATACTTGATCAAATATCTTAACACATTCTAGCCTAAGAAAGGTGACACAGAATATTAAGCATCAGAGTCCTGAAAGATAATTGTAGAGGGAAATCTCATCAGGCAAAGAACTTCCAGCATGCTTTGATAATGAATTGGCTAGAGTTTCAGGTATGCTTCAATTCATCCACACTAACAACTGACTTTATTGATTAATGATTTATCCACATGGTAATAATCTTAGGAGCAGTGCCATTAAAATGCTGGAGGAAAATTTGGTATATAAGATTAAGGAAGAATGCCTAAGAATGAACAAAAATTGTAAGAACAAATGGACAAAGATTATAATGGATTAAGAATGTAAGAAGATTGATTAATTATCTTAATGTTCTTAAAAACATGTTGCATCGGAGGACTTTCACAAAGGGGAGAAATAAAAATGTGTCATTCTGTGAAGTTCAATCTACCTTGTTAGCTGCCCCTCTGGTATTTGTTTTGTAGATTAATTTAAGAACTGGGAGTGAATACTGGTAAAGAAATTATATAGCTTCAAAAAAAGATTAAATTCACCAAGAAAAATCTATTCCTTAATGATAAAAAATATGATAGCCTGTATATGATATCTGTTCCTAAAGGAAGATGTAGCAGTAAATGGGGGTTTCCACTTAATGCCTTTTTATTTTTCTGCAAAGAGAGGTGACAGCCATATTACCCTTCTCATATTACTTTTATACAGGACAAGCATTACCCTTCTTTGCATATAACTTTTGGCTTTCCTTCTCATTGGTGGATTTATAAGATGGTTTATTCACTCCTGTGATGACTCCATGATACTGCTTCTTACTAAAGCATTTACTATATCAAATCCTTAAGTGATAGAATCATAACAGAAGAAATTATTATTCTTCATACCACTACCAAAAAGCAGTTGATACACTAATAGAGGGGATTGGTTTTTAGAAGACATATTGTGGCATTTTCTGTTTAACAACATTTTTAGGATTATAGCTGTGTTTTAAAATTTTAGTTGATATTCTCATGACCATGATGATACTCTTAGAAAAGAAGTTTGGGATTGACAGTTGAGAGTGTAAATGACTCCTTTCATTGTTAAGTCTTATATACTTCCTCAATATTGCTTTTGTTCTCTGTAATTTCATTTTGATGGTTTAGACATCTTATGTTCCCAAGGGAAATACTTTGACAAGGACACAATCATTTCAATGAACTGGACATTGAGAAAACTACCTCAGAATTCTGGCTCCCTAATCTAATAGAAGTTACCCACAAAGTAATGTGTTTTAACTCTCTGCGTATATAACCCTACCTTTTGAAGAGAGTAACACAGTGCATGATACTCAGCAGAATCTGTTAGGATAACTTAGTGGACCAAAGGATTCTCCAAGGTTATTTGGGAGATTTTCATCACAATTGCTTATTTGTTTTATGTGTGTGTTTTTTTTTCCTGTGTGTGATTTGCTTATATTGATTTTTACAGATGAATCTTTTTATAATTAATTAATTGAGAAATAGTTTCTCTCATATTCACTCGTCTCCAATACTCCTACCAGACTCATACCCATTTCCTTACAGGTCCAAATTTGTGTCCTCATTAAAAACAAAAGACAAAGTCACATTAAGTCCAACTTGTGCTACCTATGTAGCCTTAGGTAAGGTTCACCTCTAGAGCATGGTCAACCAACCAGGGGACAACACTCCTCAAAATATTGACACTCCTTCTCCCAGCAGCTATCAATTGCCAATTGCTCCTTGGAATTTTGTATGGCTTGAGCTTGTAAAAACTATGCCCATGCTGTTATAACTACTGTGTGTAGCATGAATCTTAAAAGTTCTTATTAATAAAATCAAACCCGAGCCAGTTATTGGGGTAAATGCTGGAAGGTCAGAGAAATAGAACAAGCCACAGCTATCTCACCTCTCCGGATCCTCAGCTGGTCTTGTTTCCTCAGACTGGAGGCCTCTGAGTCCTAATCCAGAATGACTCTCAGCTGAGCTGCTGCTAGAAGCCTGAATGCTTAACCAGGCCCAAATGCTTCTCCAGGGCAAATGCCTCTCCAGGGCAAATGCTTCTCCAGGGCAAATGCCTCTCCTGGGCAAATGCCTCTCCAGGGCAAATGCCTCTCCAGGGCAAATGCCTCTAGTTTCTGGTCCTCACGCCTTATATACCTTTCTGCTTTCTACCACCACTCCCTGGGATTGAAGGCTTGCTTTTCGGGATTAAAGGCGTGGGTCACCATGCTTGGGTGTATCCTTGAACACATGAATTTCTGCCTCTGGAATGCCAGGATTAAAGGCGTATGCTACCACTGCCTAACCTCTATGTTTAATATTGTGGCTGTCCTGTTCTCTGACCCCAGATAAGTTTATTAGCATACACAATATTTTGGGGAACACAATACCACCACAACTGTGAGTTTATGTTAAAAAATTCCCTTTTGTATCTAGAAAACACTGCTTCCATGACGTTCCGTAGTCTCTTATTTTTTAAAGTTTGAGCAACCATGGCTCTCAGTGTTAATCAATGTTTGTTGCAAAAAGAAACTTCTCTGATGAGGATAGAGAGAAACACCAATATGGTTATAATAGCAAGTCAGCAGGAGTCAGTTTAATATTATTCTAATCTAGCAGAATTAGGTAGGTTCTGTGATATATCTAAGTAGCGGTTTTTTGACCCTGATAACTGACATCATGTATGCCTTTGGTCTCATGTAGTGGGGAATAAATCCAAGAAGAAAGCGGTTGGTTACTCCCCTTTTCATGCCATTATTGCACTAATGAACATGTCTTTTCAGGGCAGCCATTATTGTAGCTTGTAGAGTTCACAATACATAAAGACCCATGATTCATGTTCTCCTCCCATTGTCTGCATGCATCTTCAGACACTGTGAAAGATATCCAGTAGAAATGAAGCTTCCAGGTGAGTATTAGTTTGATTTCTTTTATGTTCTATGAGCTATGAGTCAAATAATGTGAATGTGATGACTCCATGATACTGCTTTTTACCAAAGCATTTACTATATCAAATCCTTAAGTGATAGAATCATAATAGAAGAAATTATTATTCTTTTTTGGGGGGGGGCATTCAAGACAGAGTTTCTCTGTGTAGCTTTGCATCTTTCCTGGATATGTCTTGGTAAGCTATTGCAAATAATTGTGACTACAGTATAAAATCATTGTTCTTCAGTAGCCAGGCAGGAAGTATAGGCGGGACTAGCAGAGAGAATTGTGGGAAGTGGAAGGCTGACGCAGAGAGACACTGCCAGGCACTGTGATGAGAAGCAACATGTTAAGATACCGGTAAGCCACGAGCTACATGGCAACTTATAGATTAATAGAAATGAGTTAATTTAAGATATAAGAATAGTTAGCAAGAAGCCTGCCATGGCCATACAGTTTATAAATAATATAAGTCTCTGTGTGTTTACTTGGTTGGGTCTGAGTGGCTTCGGGACTGGTGGTTGAGAGAGATTTGTCTTGACTCTGGGCCAGGCAGGACCAGAAAATCTCTAGCTACAATGTGATCTATATTTTGGAACATCATGAATGTATCCCCACTAACTAAATTCTATATAAATAAAGAAACACTCTGGCTGCTAGTCAGTCAGGCTGCAAGATTCTCCCAACCACCATGGACTGGCTCACTTCCTTCCCCACTGACCCAGTACATCCTCTGCAGGACCCATCCACTCCTGGGGATAGCTCCTGGCAAAGGATGATTTAGGATTGAACAAGAAAATAAATAAGTGCTTGAGTGCTGCATGCAGTGACCGAGGATTCTCTGAGAAGGAAGAAAAGACAATGATGGTATACTATGCTGACTGTGTTGAGCCTGATGCTCCCTCAATCGTTTGGGATAAAATCATGAGCCGGCTATGTATTGTTCTAGAGAAACAGACAGGAAGAACTGTTCCAGACTGATCATTGGTACCCGGTAACATCCTTACCCTCTTCTACTGACTCTCATCAGTTTTGAAGCTGGTGCATAGAAAATATATTTCTCAGTATGCCTTGTGGGTGTACTTTGAATAGATTATAATAATGTAAGTGACTCTTCATAAAGCTGGAAGGCAGAAACCAGCCACAGCTATTCTTCTTCCTATGTCAATGGCAGCCAGACACATAGATGTGGTAGGTTGGAAATATTGGTGTCCACTGACCATTTGCCCTGAGAATCACTCACTTTGGAGCTACAGCTTTCACTGTCGTGAACAGCAGCAGTGACTTCCTGTGTTTTTTGAGCAGGGTTGGAAATAGCAACTGCATAATTCCCTGAAAGCTACCAACAAACCTCGGATCTATTTGTGCTTTCAATGACCTTTAGTCTTCAGTCCTTTAAAGAAATCTGTAAGCATTTAATTTCCTGTGCTAAATTCCATACTTCTCAGAATGTTTAAAGAGGTTTGTGTTATTCTGCACTGTCAGTGACAAAAACGTCATTGATTTAGTAAAAAGGGACTAAGACAAAATAACCCTACATATAAAATAATGAAATACTTATTAAGTACCTCTACATATGTGATAAAAGTAATGCAGGCCTATATACGTAGATATTTCTATTTGTATTTCTCTACATGAATATACATATGTGTGTATACATATATATGTATAAATACATACACATATATATTCCAACATACACCCACACATATAATTGGAAACACATACATATATATATATGCAAAGACACACATTATATATATATATATATATATATTGTTCTTACTGCCAACAATCAATAGTGATACAAAAATATAACTTCTAAAAAGAAATTATCAAATTATATTGAACAAAGCATTATACTTTGGTAAGTATTTATACCATATGTATTTAGAGCATATGTGGCCATTGTAATCTCCTGCATATGTCCTTGTTTCTTGTAAAAAGTACAACTGAAACAAAAATAAAAATAGAATGAAAAAGAGAAATAATCTAAGAATGCACATCACAAGAAAATATGTTTGAAGAACAGAAGCAGCAGTATTTCATACATAAAACTAATGCTTAAAACACTAAGATTTAGATAAGGATTTAAATAAATATACCAGCAATAGTAAAAAAGTCTTAAATCTTTAATGTGAGTTTTTATAAGAAACAATTTATACTCAAGTTAAAAATGACAATTAGGATTATTTTCTTTTTTCTTCCTTTTATTGAAAATAGACTATTTTCTCATACAATATATACTGCCTATAGTTTCCACTCTCAGTTTCTTCCCCCCCTTCCCCTCCAGATCCACTCCTTTTCTGTCTTTCATTCAAAAAGAACAGACTTCTAAAATATAATAACCAACCATGATAATATGAAATATAATGAGATGAAGTAAAAATTTCATATCAAATTTGGACACAGTAACCCAATAGGAGGAAAAACCTCCCAAGAGCAGACAATAGAATCAAAGACCCACACATTGTCATAGTCAGAATTCCCATAAAAAAACACTGAGCTAGCTGGGTGGTGGTGGTGCATGCCTTTAATCGCAGCACTCGGGAGGCAGAGCCAGTTAGATCTCTGTGATTTCGAGGCCAGCCTGATCTACAGAGCAAGATCCAGGACAGGTACCAAAACTACACAGAGAAACGCTGTCTCGAAAACAACAAAAACTACAAAAAAATACTAAGCTAATATCTGTAATATATACACAGAGGACCTGGTGTAGAGTCATGTCATCCTTATGCTTCCTGCTTCAGTCTCTGCAAGCTCAACTGTACCTTGCTTAGTTAATTCAGAGGGCCTTCTTCTCCTGGAGTCCGCTATCCCCTCTGACTCTTAGAATCTTTCCACCTCCTCTTTAGAATTCCCTGAGCTCTGAGGGGAAGGATTTAATGTAGACCTCCAATTTAGACTCTTTCCACATAATGTCTGGATGTGGCTCTCTGCATCTGTTCCTAAGTGCTGCCAGATGTAGCCTCTCTGATGATGACTAGATAGGGACTGATCTATGAGTATAGCAGATTATCATTAGACATAATCTTTTTAGACTAGTCAGCTTTGATTTTACTCTAGATTTCTGGGCTGTCTAGTCTCTGGTTCTTGGTTACACAAGTAGTGTCGGGTACAAATACTTTTTCGTGGAGTGACCCTTAAATCAAATCAGACATTGATTGACTACTCCAAGTTCTATGGTACCATTGCCCTAGTTTATTATGCAGGAAGGTCAGAATGGAGGTCAAAGGTTTTGTGGATGGTTTGGTGTCTATGTTTTTCTTTTGGTAGCCTGCCGCGTTCCTCCCCAAAGCAAAGATACTAAAGGTAGGGGTGAAGGCTCCATGTAGGCACTAGCTCAACTTCTCCACGTCTAATGACTTGTGTGGATATTGGCCTTGGCAATGGGGCCCCAATGTCAGTTTGTGGAGAGCAAACTTTTGTCTTAGCAACAGCTTGGGTTGTTTGGGGATTTCTATGGGAACCCTTGACCAACAACTCAATTTAAAGCAAACCAGTTCCTCCTCTGGAAGTCTTGTCTGGCTTCAAGACATGGCCAGGTGAGATTCATATCCCCCATTACTAGGAGTCCTCATTAGTATCACCTTCGGAGCTTGCAGGATATTTCCACTTCAAGAGATTTCCACATGGCTTCCCAAGTACCTCTCTGTTCCAGTACCTCACCTTTCTCTGCACTTTCTCTCTTCATTCCATCTCTTCCAGACCAGATGCCTCCTGTTTCCACCCACACCTGTCCCCAGTTCACACCTACAATCTATGATTCTATTTCCTGCTCCCTGTATATCCATTCATCCCACTCTAAAGCCTTCCTGTTTACCTAAGCTCTGTGGATCTAGAGATTGTAGCTTGGTTATCAGTTACCTAATAGTTAATATCCATTCATAAGTGAATGCATACTATATTTGTCTCTCTGGGTCTGGATTACCTCACTCTGGGTGATTTTTTTTTCTACTTCCAACCATTTTCCTGATGTCATTTTTTAACAGCTGAGTAAGGAAGAGAAGGTCAGCAGGCAGCCTTTATGGTTTTATGGTAGGTATGGCTGTGGTTGAGCAGAACGTGCCTGCTGGAGTTGTAGTCTGGGATTTAGCAAGAAGCAAGAATATGTAACTTAGGAGAAGACAGTCTTTGGGATCCACAGGAGATGTGGGCAGAGTAGGAGGGAAGCTGTAGCTGGTGATCTGTTGCAGCCCTAGGAATGAGACTGAGAGATTGGGTCTAGGGGAACACAGAGAGAACAGAAGATCAGAAAACTAGGTAGGCTGCCCAATGTCATTTTGTCAAACACCTGACTGATGCTCTATTGTGTAATTATACCACATTTCCTTTATCCATTATTTTGTTGAGAGTCATGTAAGGTGTTTCCAGTTTCTGGCTATTAATAAAGCCACAAGGCACATGGTTGAGCAAGTGACCTTGTGGGAGGATGGGGTATCTGTTGGGTATGTGCACAGGAGTAGGTAGCTGGGTCGTGAGGTAGATCAATTCCCAACTTTTGGATCAACTGCCGTATTGATTTCCATAGTGACTGTACAAGTTTGCACTCCCATCAGCAACTGAACAGTATTCATCTTGCTTCTTATCCTAGTCAGCATGAGGTGTCATTTGTGCTATTGATCATACCCCTTCTGACAGGTGTGAGATCTACTTGCAAAGTAATTTTGATTACATTTCCCTTATAGCTAAGGATGTCAATCATTTTTTTAAGTGTTTCTCAGCCATTTGAGATTCCTCTATTGACAATTTTCTGTTTAAATAAGGACTTCATTTTAAAATTGGATTATTTGATTTTTTGATATCAAGTTTCTTGAGTTCTTTATATATTTTGGATATTAGTCCTTTACTGGAAACAGAGTTAGTAAAAATATTTTCCCATTATATAGACTGCTGATATGTCCAATTGATGGTGTCCTTTGCCTTACATAAGGTTTTCAGTTTCATGGGGACTCATTTATTAATTGTCTTTCTTAGTGCCTGAATTGTTGGTGTTCAGAAAGTCTTCTCCTTTGCCAATGCATTCAAAGTTACTCCCCACTTTCTCTTCTATCAGGTTCAGTATATCTGGTTTTATGTTGAAGTCTTTAATTCATTTAGACTTGAGTTTCATGTAGGGTGATAAATATAAATCCAGTTTGACCAGCACCATTTATTGAAGACACTGTCTTTTTCAAGTGTCTATTTCTGGCTTATTTATCAAAAATCAGGTGTTCACATGTAGCACAAATTCTAATTGGTCTTAATAATAAAAACCCGGAGTCAGATATCCTGGTAAATGCTGAAAGATCAAAGAATTAAAGGAGCAGCCAGTCACCTCTTACCTCTAAGAATTCTCAGACTGAAAAGGGGGCAAGCTTCTGTCTCCTCCCATCTGATATTACTGTCTCCACCTCCCTAGTGCTGGGATTAAAGACATGAACTTACCATGTGCTGAGATCAAAAGCATGAGCCTCCACAACTTGGCTCTGTTTCTCTTTTAGTCTGAATCAGTCTTGTGTAGCCCAAGATGGCCTTGAACTCCTGATCTTCCTGCTTTCTCCTCCCAAGTACTGGGCTTAAATGTGTATGCCACCACTGCCTAGCCTCTATGGCTAACTAGTAGCTAGCTCCGCACTCTGATCTCCAGGTAAGCTTTATTTGTTAGAGCACAAACAAAATATCACCATATTCATATATGTGTGGATTTATATCTGGGTCTTTAATTTGATTCCATTTATCAATAAGTCTGTTTCTGTGACAGTACCATATCATTTTTATTACTCCAGCTCTGTAGTACAACTTGAAATTGTGAATGGTGGGAGATCCAACAGTTCTTTCATTTTTCAGGATTATTTTACCCATCCTGGGTTGTTTTGTCTTTTCATATGAAACTGAGAATTGTCTCTTCGAGATCTGTAAAGAATTATGTTGGAATGTTGATGGGATTGTAATGAATCTGTAGATTGATTAAGAAAATATTTTCATTTTTACTATGCTAATCCTACCTATCCATGGGTATGAGAGATATTTCTATCTTCTTCATTTTCTCTCTTGAAAGAGTTGAGGTTTTTATCATACAAGTCTTTCATTTGTTCAGCTAGAGTTACCCCAAGATATTTTACATCATTTGAGACTAGTATGAAGGGTGTTGTTTCCCTGATTTTTTCCTTCATCCCTTTGTCATTGTATATAGGAGGAATACTGTTTATTATGTTTATTATTATTATTATTATTATTATTATTATTATTAATCTTGAATCCAACCACATTGCTGAAAGTGTTTATCAGCTATAGATGCTCCCTGGTAGAATTTTAGGGTCACCTATGCATACTATCCTATCATATGTAAACAGTGCTACTTTGAATTCTTCCTTTCCACTCTGTCTCCCCTTGATCTCCTTCAGTAGTCTTACTGCTGTAGCTAGACCTCAAGTACTATATTAAATGGATTTGGAGAAAGAGGACAACCTTGCCTTGTTTCTGATTTTAGTGGAATTCTTTGGATTTCTTTCCATTAAACTTGATGTTGACTATAGCTTTGCTGTAAATTGACTATATTATGTTTGGATATGTCCCTTGTATTCCTAGAGTTTTTGAAAGAATTTCCTGAATGGAGTTCATAGTGGGTTGATTTTTAAAGATATTAAATCAAATAATCACAACTAAGATGACTGCTGTGAAGCCCGTGAAAGATTTAGTAGGAACTCATTATATAATACATATGAAGCTGAGATTTGAAATAGAGAAGCAAAGTTGAGCACACATATGTGAAGCATGTTTTCCTACAGTTACTAGACTCACAAGGAAATGAGCTGTTTTATTTCTTCGAATAAAACTTTATGCCATTTTTATAGGAAAGGAAGTCAGATAGGCTACAAATGAAAGACTAGGTAACCAGTTTGCTTTAATGTTCATTTCCAAAGTATAGTAAACAAAAAGACCCAAGGGGAAAAATGTGATCATATATAACAGCATACACTTCCTAAGATAAAGGGCATAGATCAGGGAAAAGATGTTTGTCAATCCCACATCTGACAGAGGGGTAATCTCCAAAATATATAAAGAACTCAAGAAACTAGACGCTAAAATACCAAATAATCCAATTGAAAAATGGGGTAGAGATCTTAGCAGAGAATTCTCAACAGAAGAATCTCAAATGGCCGAAAGACATTTAAGGAATTACTCAACATCCTTAGTTATCAGGGGAATGTAAATCAAAACAACTCTGAGATACCATCTTATACCTGTCAGAATGGCTAAGATCAAAAACACTGAGGACAACTTATGTTGGAGAGGATGTAGAATAAGGGAGCACTTTTCCACTGCAGAAGGGAGTGCAAACTTGTACAGCCACTTTGGAAATCAGTATGGTGGTTTCTCAAAAAATTGGGACTCAATCTACCTTAAGACCAAATGATACCACTCTTAGGCATATACCCAAAAGATGCTCAAGCATACCACAAGGACACTTGCTCAACACAGCAGCATTATTCCTAATAGCCAGAACCTGGAAACAACCTTGCTGTGGGATGTTCTGTATGGCAAATGTGTTGCTAATAAAACACTGATTGGCAGTGGCTAGGCAGGAAGTATAGGCGGGGCTAACAGAGAGAATTAAAAGAACAGGAAGGCAGAGGGAGTCACTGACTGCCAGCCGCCACCAGGACAAGCAGCTTGTAAAGATGCCGGTAATCCACGAGCCATGTGGCAAGGTATAGATTTATAGAAATGGATTGATATAAGATATAAGGACAGTTAGCAAGAAGCCTGCCACAGCCATACAGTTTGTAAGCAATGTAAGTCTCTGTGTTTACTTGGTTGGGTCTGAGCGGCTGTGGGACTGGCAGGTGAGAGAGATTTATCCTGACCGTGGGCCAGGCAGGAAAACTTTAGCTACACAACCTAGATGCCCCTCAACCAAAGAATGAATAAAGAAAATGTGGTACATTTACACAATGGAGCATTACTCAGCTGTAAAAAAAAACCAATTACATCATGAAATTTTCAGGCAAATAGATGGAACTAGAAAAAAATCATCTTGAGTGAGGTAACCCAGACCCAGGAATACAAACACGGAATGTATTCACTCATAAGTAGTCATTAGACGTTAAACAAAGGATAACCATGCTACATTTCACAGCGCCAGAGAAGCTAGGTAATTAGGAGGACCCTAAGAGGGAGAGACATGGACACCCTAGGAAGGAGAAATAGATAAGATCTCCTGGGTTACCTGGGGGTGGAGAGGGAAGGGGATGGGGGATGAGAACATAAGGGAACTAGATGGTTGTGTTGGGGGAGGGGCAGAGAGGGAGAGCAATGAAGGAGATAATTTTGATAGAGGAAGACATTATGGGGTTAGAGAGAATCTTAGTGCAAGGGAAATTCCCAGAAATCCACAAGGATGATCCCAGTTAAGACTCCTAGCAATATTGGAGAGGGTACCTGACCTGGTCTTCTGTAATCAGATTGATGACTACCCTAATTGGCATTGTAAAAGCTTCATCCAGTAAACTGTTGGAAGCAGATGCAGAGATCCACAGACAAGCACTGGACCAAGGTCCTGGAGTCCAGTCGAAGAGAGAGAGGAGGGATTACATGAGCAAGGGGGTGGGGTTGGGGGTGGGGGGTCAAGATCATGGTGGCGAAACCTACAGAGACTGTAGACCAGGGCTAGTAGGAGCTTAAGGACTCTGGACTGATATCTGGGGAACCTGCATGGGACTGAACTAGGCAGGCCCTCTGAATGTGGGTGATGGTTGTTTCGCTTGGTCCGTTTGTGGGGCCCCTGGCAGTGGTACCAGAATTTATTCCTGGTCCATGAACTAGATTTTGGGAGCCCATTCCCAGTGGTGGGATACCTTGTGTAGCCTTGATGCCTGGAGTGGGGTAGGGTGGGCGTAGGGGTGGGGGGATGAGGGGGGGTGGCTTTGTCCTGCCTCAACTTGATAGTCCAGGCTTTCTTGACTCTCCATGGGAGGCCTTACCCACTCTGTGAAGTGAATAGCGGGTGGGGAGGCAAGAGCCGGAGAAAGGGAGGGAGGGAGAACAGTGATTGGTATGTAAAATGAAAATAAATTAAAATGAAAAAAATTAAAAACAGGGCACAGATTAAGTAATATTGAATACTGATTTGGTAATAGTTCTATCATCTATCTATCTATCTATCTATCTATCTATCTATCTATCTATCTTAAATCTTTGTTTCTATCTATCATCATCTGTTAGTCTCAGTGATATACCATTTTATAAAAACTGAAAAAATACAATTGATGTAAAGATGATGTATTTTCATAATTTAAAATTACTCATATAACAATAAAAAGGGAAATTAATTTAGAGACAAATAATCATTACCTCAATAGGGTGATGGTAAGGAGGTTTTAATTAAAATTACAAATTTATTAAATATCATGTAAATATAAGAACCCAAACAAGCAAAGAACATACTGGTTAGGATGAGGAGTGATTGGTGAACGATGAAGAATGAGAGAAGGGTCTGTTATATTTTGTTTTCTTATAACACTCAGAGAAGAACACTAGATGCTTTTTGTTACAGTGTATTTCAAGATAATTACTAAAAGTATCCTTCCCCATCTCAGAAGAAGTGCTCAATATACAGAGGACAAAAATATATACACAGTAGTGTGTACTACATTGGAGTTAAGTAGGGGGAGGTAAATAGTCTCTTAAACATAATTTTTTATGCTTTGGCTTTGACGAGTAACAGAAATGATTTCTTGGCTGTCTTCATTTCCATAGATTGTAAGACAGGCCATCTCTGCTATAGGCAAAGTAAGCACATTTTTAGGTAATTGCAGCATTTATTCCAAACTTACCAGATCCCAGTGAACACTGAAGGCTATATATTAATGATAAATTGAAGTATTAGAAATATTTACCCTAATACAGTCTCTTTAAAATTAATTATTTAATAAGTACTTAAGCTATTATCATGAAGTAAAAAGAGTGTGAACAAGAGGGGGCAGGGAGGAAAATTAGTTAGACACAGTTATTAAAAGAGAATGAATGGTAGGAAAGTATGGAAGTATGTTTTTGTTGTAATTATTTTGCATATAAACTTTTTCAACAATTTAAAATTAGCTAAATTATTAACAACTCCATATAGGCTGATTTGTCCTGTTTATTTTCTTTTGTTTATAGCTCACTGCTTAAGACTGTACCTGTTTGCTTGTACTTATTCATTAACAGCTGTTGAATAAAAGACTGAATCAGAGAAATACATAGCTGGACATTAATTAGTCTTATTTCCAGAGGCACAAAGAAAGAAACATCTGGTTAAGATTTTCTTCTTGACCATTTTATCATCAAATAAAACACAAACATATGATTTCAAAATGGAGAAACTTTTCCAAACTGAGTAATATGCACAGCCTTAAACATACAGAAAAATATAACCATGCTATAGTAAAATAAAAAATTAACACTATAATGAATAATATTTCATGGAAAATATAGAAGATGGCATCAAAATAAGCTAAAAGTGGGTGTTCTTATGGTGCTTCATGTGTATTGCTAAGTTGGTGGCATACCTATTTATAGCCCTACGAGGATTAACTGGGAGGTCTCCATCCCACAGCATTTTTGCACAACTGCTAATTGCACATATCTAAAAACACATCCATCTGATACAGTCAAGTTAATAACATTTAATTTCATCTAGGTCACTGAGTCTTATTCCTGCACTCCTTAACACTCTAGTGCTTAATAAGGGGGAGTGTCAGTGAAACAGGAGTGGTTTGCACTGTTCCCCACAAAGCTTGATAGGACTTGGCGACACAAGCAGGGAATTTTCTTTCTGTCTTTGTGGCAGAGAAAAATGTAGGGTATAGAGGAGGATGTGTTAGTTACTTATCTTGACAAATAGTTAGCAGAACCAGCTATAAAAAGGAAAGGCTTATTTTAGCGCACACTTTGAAGGTATAGTCCATTATGCCAGTGAAGATACGGTGGCAGGGGTGTGAGGAAGCAGAGCTCATTGTGTGAAAATTAGGAAGCAGAAAGCAGTGAATGTTGCTGTTCCATTCCCTTTACATTTATTTTTTAATTTAGAGCCTCACCCAATGGAATGATACTACCTATATTTTGGGTAGTTCTTCTCATATGTATCAACCCTATCTAGGCACTTGGCATGCCAACAGGTTAGTTTCCATGATGATTCTAAATTTCATAAAGCTGACAAGTTTAGTCACCACAGAGGGGAATCTAGAGTGAGGAAATAGAATTATCCAAGTGATGATAAAAACTCTAGGTGAATTCATGAACTCTTCATATGTCCAATGTTTCTCCAGAGATCTATGAGCTAAAACACACATGTGTTGGCCTACCTTCTCTCCACAAATATGCACAGAAAACTTAAGAGTATAGGGGAAATAAATAATGTTTGCATTGAGAAAGACATGAAAGGATTCTTCAGGTGCTAAACAGTAGAATTGATGAAACTTCTGGTAGAAAGATGTTGTGAAGTCACTCCATCATTTTACCAAAAATTTGGAATAGAATAAATAAATCATCAAAGAAAAAAAATTTTAGATTTCTAACTGCACAAGGGGCTTTATTGTGACTCACAGTGTTGAAGGTGTCAGTCCATGGGTGATTGGTCTTCTTACTCTAAATCTCTGGAGGCATAGCATGGCAGAAATAAATGGCACAGGTAAAAAAAATTTTCCCATGACTTGGAGACAAAAAAGGAAAAGGAAGGGATCAAGGCCTTCTTCAAAGGTATGCCTCTAGAAACAAATGGGTTTCCATGAAGCCACAATGTGCCACACATCCACAATCTCCTAATAGAACCATTTTGCAGAACAAGCTTGAAATACATGAGACTTTGAGAGTCCTATCCAAACTATAATGTTCTTCTCCTAGCACACACATACACACACACACACACACACACACACACACACACACACACACACACACGCACTGCTTGTATCTATTTCACAATGCGAAATGTATTTGGTCTTTCATCCAGAATCATAGTTTCTCAACTTTTTCATCATTACTCAATTCTCCAAGCCAGAAGTCTCCTCCAAGTCTCAAATTAATGTAACTGTGATTTTTCTCTAAATGTCCAAAATAAAATTACATATTTCTAGCTACAATGACAAGATATAAATAGCCCCTCCTCAAAGAAGAGGAATAGGAAAATAAAAAAGATGGACTGAGACACAGAATTATAGCCCACTAATTTAGTGCAAACTCTCTGCTTTGAGTATCCTGATCAAGCTACTTCTATTGGACTCCTGGAGTCTCAAACAATCCAGCCTCTGAAACCTTGCATCTCATTCAACATCTGTCCTAGGCAAGTTTTTCATATTGCCTGTGGCTTTACTCAGTGACCACTTAATGTTTCTAACAACTCCATCTTCCTAGGATGTACATTGTTGCCTTGTTTTCAATTTTTCAAGTCCACATATCACTAAGTCAGAGGCTGCTTTCAGGGATCCCACTCATAGCCTAAACTCCCAGGCTTCCCCTCAAAATATCATGTCATCCTCCATAACTCTATGTGCCAACAAGAGCTTTATGCAGACACCACTAAAGTCTGCCTACAGGACTAGCTATAAAAGCATCTGTTTTGAAGGGCTACCCCAATCTCAAAGTTCTTTACCAGATCTATGACCAATGATCCTATGGAGAGTTGTGGATGTAAAGGTTGCAAAGAGTTTGCTCAAATTATCTTCCCTGGAAAGTCTTTGACATAACTTTGTATTTCCATATCTCCATGTTGTGAATGACTATAGCCTTGCTGCTGGTCCCTGAGTTTCCCCTCAAGCTCTGATGAAAAGCACCAGGTTAATTGACTTCATTCTTTTTTACTCTAATTTTACATGAAGTATCTTTCTGGCCAAACTGAACCTTTTTAAAAATCTTTCTGCTCTGTTTCTCTTTACTTCCTATTCTCTTTGAATATTTGGCCACAGATGGCCCAACTGTTCATCAACTGATGAGAGGGTAATGAAATCTAGAACATTTATACAGTGGAATATTATGCAGCTGTTATGAAAACTTCAGGCAAATCGGTGGAATTAGAACTAACTGTCCCGAATGAGATTACCCAGACTGAGAAAGACAAACATTGCATATCTTATATGTGGATGATATTTTTTTTCAAATTTTAGGCATGTGTGTTTCATTTAGAATAGCCATAGAGGCTAGGTAGCTAGGAAGAGACCAGGAGGGAGCAGGGTATCTTCCAAGCAAAGGGAAAAAGAATATAGTGTTATAAAGGAATAATGGGGAAACTAGAAAGTATTAAAAGAGGAGGGGGATGGAAGCGAGGGACAAAGTGGGGAAAACGGAGTGGGATAACTAACACTAAGGGCTTTTTGAAAAGCTGTGTGGAAACAAACTACTTCAGAAGCTTCCTGAAATATATGCATATATGAAAGGAATTTAAATGGAGTTCCTATACATGGGCAAGAGAATCCCCAACTAGACATTTATGCTACCAAATTAAATCCCCAATACAAGTAATGTGTTACATCTTGTTGAGTCATTGGCCAAAGGCATCCCATAGTGCATCCCTGAAAGATTAAAGACTAAAAACTATTTTCAGTGATGGTGGTAACCCTCTATAAACCAATGAAGACAGTACTTATATCATTGAACATGGAGCTAGCACCACATTAGGAACTTCACCCCAACTGACTAGTGTTCATGATGCTGGAAGGGACTATGCATGTTACTGGAGGAGATGAGTAGACATCAGTATCACCCAGATACAAGACCTGTGACATATACTAGCAATCTGCCTGCCAGAGATACAGGTACAACAGTGACACAAAGAGGGTCACGAATTTTTTAATTGTACATAAAGCCCAAGTGGTCAAGAATCTGAAACTAGAGAAATCTTGGGTCTAGGGAAAAACCTACTATTATTCTACTAAATGAACATAGTAATAAAATGACTCTTAATGTCACATTGTTATAACAATAGTTCAGTACATTAGTCAAATGTTATCAGAGAAGCTTCATTTTTTTGTAGTCGATGGTAGGTAGAGACCCAAAATTGGACAATGAACTGAGTGAGAGACTCTGGGGCACTCAGCCCTAAATAGGATTTTGTTGTTGCTGTTGTTGGTTTTATCAAACTCATTCCCTTAAGGTTCAGGGATTGCTGCAGAATAGGAAGTGGAAAGATTCTGAGATTCTAAGATTGAGAGGTGATGAATGACTCCAAGGAAACAGTGTCATCCAGATACAACATGTTTGGCACACTTGAAAACGTATGAAGCCTCTGATATGAAGCACAACACAAGTTTAAGGAAAACAAAATCCCAACACAGAAGAGGGAATGTGGGCACAAAGTCCCATGTCTAACCAAGACTCTATTTGTTGCTGTTGTTTTCTACTTTAGAATTCTTAATACATATAAAATTATACAGTTCCTGCAAACACTAAGATGAGATTTAAATCATATAGAAAAGCACCAATTTGAAAGCAGTATGCATTTAGTGTGCTTTCTTTTGAATAGATAAGTCTGTGCATCCATGTTTAAGTAATGAATTATACACTCATATGGATGAATGCATTCCAAGAAGCCATTTGTAATTGGTAACTTCTGGGAGAAGGAAAATGAGGCTTGTCCAATGGAGTGAAATGTGCTATATCTATCATACTACAGGTCAAGCCCCTTGTATGTGAATAACTGCCCAATATAATATGGACTCCATGATTTAGTTGGTTTTATTTTTTGTTTTAGTGGGGTTTTTTGGCAGGGAGGGGGAAAGGGGACTGTTTTTGGTATTTACATAAGTTTTTTATTTGTTTGTTGAAGTTTTTTTTTCCCTTCGTGAAAGAGATATAAAGAACATGAGGTAAGGTGGAGATGAAGGTGAGGAGGATATAAAAAGAGTTGGAGAAGGAAAAGAATATGATAAAATATAACATGTAAAATTATGATAATGCATACAAAAAAAGAACGTGCCTTTAGGCATGGAATACTGTTGCTAGTTCCGAGTCACAACCTACCAATAGGGGCAGTCCAAGGAAGATAAAATCATTTTCAATATTATTTGCTGTGCAGGTTATGTCCACAGTGGGGAACTTACTTGTTAACAACACAATTTTGTTTCAACTGTTATTTCTCATTAAGTACAGACCCAGTGAATCATGATCTCTGGTTGAGAGGGGCATTGGTATTATTCCCATGCCTCTTGATACAGTATACACTTTGTAGTCCACCAAGCAAGGAATAACCTCAACTTTAATTATTATGATTTAATAAAGTTTTCTCTATTATCCTCTCAGGTATCCATGCAAAGTAAATTAAAAAGAACAATAATAAAATCTTTTGGAAAATATTTCCAAAATATTTTTTGCCAGTAGGAATGCTAATGGTTCCTGAAGAGTGATGTGGCTATTAACATTAGCAGGAGTTTGGAAGAAGCTGATTTTAATTTTGAAGTACAACTTGTAAGGGTTCATAATTTTTGAGGAAATTAATTCTATGCTTGGCATTTATAAAAAGGCACTGAGACTGAGAAAGGGAGCCCAAAGATATGAATCTGTGATGGCTGTTCTTGGTTGTCAACTTGACTATATCTCAAACTAATGAAAACCCAAACAGCTGGCATACCTGTGAGGGACTGGATCATTTGAAGTGGGAAGATCTACCCTAAATTTCATCATTTGAGGTTAAAAGAGCCATCGATAATCTGGGACACACCTTCTGGTGGCAACCAACATAAAAGGATACGAAAGAAGGAAGTTTTTCTTTTTGTCTACATGCTCTCATTTGTGCTGGCAAATCATCAGTCCTATTGCAAACACCTGCCTCTGCTGGCATTAGAACATATTTCTTCGGGATTCCAAAATAGACTAAAAACCAGAAGATCTCTAGAACTCCAGAACCAGAATAAGACTGCTGAGACATCCAGTCACATGGACTGAACGTCTACCAGATTCTTACCCTTTCCATCAGGAGATATCCTTGGTTGGATTACATGGACCACAGCCTATAAGTAACTCTAATAAATCATATATATTTATATTCAGTAATTCCATCAGTTTCATTCCTCTAGAGAACCCTGAATCATAAAGACTGGATTATTATAACATTATGATTCAACTTTAATAGTAAAGAGGTGTTTCTCATAGGTAAACAAAGGAAACAGTTTCCTGTTATATAATATACTCCTGATAAACAATGGTAAAATAAAGACTTATACTATCACATAAAATTAAAGCAGCATAAATTTGAAATGGCACTCTCTACTGTTTGAAAAAGATTAACAGTAGATAAGTAAAATGATCCCAAGAACATAGCAAATGCTACAGAGAAATATTTCTATAAGTCTGACTTCAATGAAAAAAACTTGTAAGTACATATTTAGACGTAATACTGATAAATACTTAATGAACTATTTTATGACATAACCATAAACTTTATAGGCATTGTGAAAGTGAAAAGAATTGTGTGGCTTTTTTATTGTTATGTCTATTTTATTGCTGTGGTCTAGAATCAAAACTATTATCTCTGAGGAATGTCATAACATGCTGTTCAGTTTATAGAAATAGTATATATGACAATCATATCATAAAACTGGAAGAAAAGGAATGATGGATGAGAGTGACAAATTTCTTATGTCTCAAAGGAATATCATTAAGATAAATTAGTATCGAATTCTATTATATAAATATGTCATATACAGAGAGTTTGATATATACCAAATCTTAAGGTAAAAATCTTTTTGAAAACTCAAACTGTTGAAAAATATTAAATACATTTAAATGCTGAATTAAAATAATTAAAAAAGAAATGAACAGAAAAATAAGACAAATAAATAAAAAGAAAAGAAAATTATGAATTTGATTACATGGACACATTTTAACATGACTGAATCAAACAACGTACTGGAAAAGCAGAGATTGTCAGACTAGACTTAAAATCAAGAACTCATATATAAATTGTCTGTTGAATACATATTTTAGTATTAAAGAAACAACCAAGGTGAGAGAAAATTGATTGGAAAATGTATCACATTAACCAGCAATACACCTGAATACACATGGGAAAGCTCAGAAATTAGACTAGATTAGTATAAAAATGAATTTCCAAACAAAAATGTGACTAGGGAATCTTTTAATGATTTAAAACTCTCAATCCATCAGGACCATATAATAATTATATCATGCATGTACCTAATAACCTATCTCCAACACTCATGAAGCAAACACTTGGGAAATGATGAGAGAAGACAGTTCAGTGATATTCAGGGACTTCAATAGCTTATTTCAAGAGCTAATAGATAAATTTAAGAGAAGATGAGCTAGATAATGATCTATTTGAACAATACAATAGACATCTCTAATATTTTTATACAACACTGAAGAGGCAATACAATATTTATCTTAGCAAATACTCAGAGAATGTTTTCCAAGATATATAACAGGCTATACAGTGAAACAAAGTTCCACAAATCCAGCTGATTTCTGATGACATTGAAATAGAAAAACAAATTTGGTTAACTTATTAAGAGTCAAATGTGAAGAATAAAAAGTTAAGTTAGCAGTGGGGCAATCAAGTCAAATATGAAATTGACAAAGTATTTGAATGGGCTGGGGGAGGTATGCAAGGGAAATCCCAGCACACAGGATGGAGGAGACAATGCTATCTCGTTTGAGGCCATTCTGTAGTAAGATCTTGCCAAACCAAAAAATGACTGGGAGAGAGAGAGGTTGAGAAGAAAAAAGAAGACAGGAGATGAGAGGAGGAGGAGGGGAAAGGAGAGTGGAGGAAGAGAAGAGAGAAGAATAATGAAACAGTACAAATTACAGCTTAAGTGTCTTTTATAAAGAAGCGCAGATTGCAGATTAAAAAAAATAATAGCAGAACACCTCACATAGATATCATTACTGTCTCTTTCAAACCCCAGGAAAAGAAAACTAAAGTAAATGAAAAACAAGTGGAAAGAATGGAGAAAGTTTGATCAGAAAGTAAAAAAAGCAAGTAATAGAAAATAAATTTCACAAAAACTATAAGCTTTTTTAAAATCAAAGAAGACCAACAAATCATTAGATAGATTAATCAGGAAATAATATCAAGATTCAACCTACAAAAATCAAAATGGAAAGAGAACTACTGTTATACTGTTAGCCTTCTCTCTCTCTCTCTCTCTCTCTCTCTCTCTCTCTCTCTCTCTCTCTATCTATCTATCTCTGTGTGTGTGTGTGTGTGTGTGTGTGTGTGTGTGTGTGT
>CABHPQ010155361.1:26647-43743 GCA_902168405.1 Peromyscus aztecus
TGATACAAGAATGAAATGATGAAAAATGACTAGCTGAAGTGGGAATAGACAATTTGAAGTGCACACAAAAAATAAAGTAAATAATTGGTGTACTCACTACAAACAACCCAGGGTCACAGCCTCTACATTTGAATTCTACCAAATACTTAAAAAAGTTACCAAATTTTCATAGTATCTTTAAAAATATAGAACAAAGGATACCTTTCCAATCCATTCTATGCAACAAAGTTTCTCAGATTCCAAAATAAGACCAAGACATGACAAAAACTCTGCAACTAATACTACTTATTAATATTGCTCCAAAGAACATTAACAAAGTGTTAGGAAACCAGGTTCAGAAACATGCAAAGGTTTATACACAGTAGGCAATTGAAATTATTCCCAGGAATAAAAAACTTTTTAATATCTGAAAATAAGTAATCATAATGCACTGTCAGTTAAGTGTGAGATGACCAAAGTAGACACCGACGAGCATCTCACAGGGAAGCCCATTATGCCCCAACCTTACACAAAAAACTGCAGGCAATTGAGGGAAGTTGGGGTGGGATCTGTGGCCTTCCCCAGGGAAGATCACATCAAATGATTGTCCATAGCTTTATGAGAAACCCTTAAAACATACATACAAGTAATGTTATACAGACTGAGCATACTATTCTTAGGAAAATATATGTATACCTGTATATGATGTATACATATATGCATATAGTATCAATTAGTGAAAAAAGAGGCCATAAATTTTAAGGAGAGGAGGGAAGGGTTTATGGGACAGTTTTTAGGGTAGAAAATGAAGGGATAAATTTAATTATATTGATCTAAAAAATTACAGATCTTTTTCAAAAAATGAATAAAATATGAAAATTAAAAATAATAAACTATATCAGTTAAAATTTTAGAACAATGTGATATTTTCAGTAGATGTGAATAAAATAAGACAAAATGTAGAATATTTGGTGAAAAAAACACTATGCAAATTCTCATTTTTGTGTTTTTCAGAGCTAACATGGTACTTGAAGAAAGTTCTAGGTGCTTTCAGCAGAAATAAGGGATAAAGACATTAATTTTCCTGTTTTTCAACAACATTACATTGAAAGAGAGTCTAGGCATGGAAATTGGGCAAGAGAATAGTGTTTTATCCAAATTTATATTTTAGATGGAGTGTCTGAGACTTAAGAAACTTATTCATGGACCTCGAACTCTATTCCTTCTAAATGAATGGAGATTAAAGACCTTAGGTTCTAGGTCATTGTAGAGAATGCATTGATTCTCTTCACTTATTGTTGCAGTGTAACTTAGCTGCATACAGTACGAATCCATTTCCATAGAACACTTGAAGGCATTCTTTGATGAAGTTATTGTATTTAAGTAGTAAATCATGACTTTGAGTATGATGACTTCTAAGTCCCAGAAAATATTTGAACAACTACTGAATAATAGACAATTTTGGAAATACCTAACACAGTTGCTGAAGGAAACTCTCTCATGTGGAGGTCAGTAATTCCATAATATCTAGGGCATGTGAGGAGTCACAAAATCTGAAAGTTATGAGAACAAAATATGTAGAGAATTATGTCCATTTTTAACTGGATGCGACATGGAAGTTGAAAATCTTAGTGTTGTATGCTGCTGTACCGAGTAGCATGGACATACAGACTGCCACAAGAACTTAATGTGGATATATTTTTTGTCATAAAGAATAACTATTTGAAACTGATGAATATATTAAAGTAGATTTTTCTGAATATCTGACATATGAAGCATAAATAATTTAAAGGAATCTTAGGGGAAGGATTAAGTTGGTTATAATAATCAGGAAAGTAGTAGGGACAAAAAGGAATCTCTGAGCAGACAAGAAAGAAATAATCACACCTCATCTGAACTTTTAAAATGAACTGACAGCGGTACAAGGGTGAAGGCAAGATTTCTTTAATATAAATTTCCAGAGATATACAGTAGATGGATATGGTTGAAAGTTTAATTAGCAAAAGAGACTGAGAAATTATGAAGAAACATTTGAGTTTTATAAGTCCTCTGAAAATAACAGGAAATATAAAATAAATATAGACTCATCAAGAATTTAATAAGTAGAGCTAAAGTTATGTTTAAAACAAGTGGGATGGTATTCTTCTCATGCACTTTTGAGTAGTAATTTCAAGTTTTATAGTCTTCCAAAATCACGCTAGTCTTATTTTAAATAATTACCATGTATCATTTTTATTTTCTGATAAGATAAAAGAAATTCTAGACTTTTAGGTATTTTAGTTTTAGAAGTCTCATAAGCTGACTTAATCGCAAACTGTTTTCACTAAAATGCAAATGTGTTTCAGTGGCAGCTGGATTTAACTTATTCCTTTCTTTCTTAACCCTAGAATTTTCTTAGCACTGTACCTCTGATGGAGCTAAAGTGTATGTGAATTTTAACCTATTGATTTACAGATTGAAATTGAAATTCTTTTTTATGTGACCAAACAATAATACATTATATATGAATAGACACATTCTCAAAGATGTATAATAATACGGAGCAACTGTGAAAAGATAAAACAATGCTGGTCATGGGAGCACACGCCTTTAATGCTAGCACTCTGGAGGCACAAGGGGTGTATCTCTGAATTTGAGGCCAGCCTGATCTACAAATCAAGTTCCAGGACAGCCAGGGCTACACAGAGAAACCCTGTCTTGGAAAACCCATCAAACAAACAAATAAACAAACAAACAAACAAAGCAATAATTAAAGAATGAGCTTTAAAAGTCAAAGGTATGCCAAGGGAAAGATGATCGGCATGATAGCGTGGAGGTAGAAGCATTTGAAAACGTCATGATAGTATTTGTTTAACAGTGCCAGTAAAGTTTAGAAATGTTCTGCACACACACACACACACACACACACACACACACACACACACATACACACACACACAGCTAACCCTCATTCCCGGGGGGGGGGGGGGGGGGGAATAACAAACAGTGTTTCTATGTAATAGAGTCAGTTGCAAGCACAGCTAAAGGGGGCAAAGAGAAAAATAATAACTTAAATTTAGGCAACTTTAACACAGTACTGTGTGGAAATGGAGAAAATGTTTGGAAATTGTTACGAATGCGTTAAATGCTATTTTTAAGAGAGGAAGATGCAATTATAGTTCTTTAATTTCAAAGAGAATAATGGACAAAATACAAGTTGAAGGAATTTCTGATAAAATTGTGAAACGGCAAACCTCTCTAAAAAGCTATTTGCAGAAAAGTGTTGCAACTTTGAAATGAGCATAATGATCATTAAAGATTAACAATTTAAAGAAAGCCATTTTTTCCTAATCCAGAGTTTATAACAAAAGTAAAAGCTTAATGAAATCCATTAATGTCAACACAAGTTTAAAAATTTTAACAAGAAAACATTGTAGAATAAACTGCAGGTTCAGCAAAGTTGTTTGTATTTTTTTTATTAAGAAAATTTTTTATTCATTGTACAAAATAATCACAGATCCCCCCACCTTCCTTCTTTCCACCCTTCCAGCCTTCCCCTATCGAACCACCCCCATTTCCCTCCTACAAGAAAGTAAAGCCTCCCATTGGGAGCCTTGAGGCAGTGGGGATGGGCTTTGACCTGCCTCTACTGAATGGACCAGTAGTTTGTATTTTTAAAAAGCATTGTCATTCAAATGGTCTGCCTTTCCCCATCAAGGACATGCTGTCTAGATGTAAGGTAGTAAAGGGACATACTTAAAGGTAAGTGTGCACCAGGATATTTTCTTCAAGTTCTGGTATATTCTTCCAAGATGAGCATAGTTATAATTAAGGCTAATTTTATTTGAGGAAGGACAACACAATTTTAACTCACAAAACAACTGAAACCATGCCTGCTCATTCCAAGTCAGCATAAAGTGAATCAAAACATAAAGCACTTTCTCACAGCTTCTGATAAAGTGCTGCCTTCCATTTATCATTACACACATATTATCAGACACGTAATTTTTATTTGGCCTGAATTCAAGGAAAATTGACAGGCATGTACCTGATGTTAAACTATCTATGTGACTTTAAAAGGAAAATATAGTCAATATGTATTTTGAAGCTATGTTTGAAATTGTGTAAGCTTGATTTGTTATTTATCAATCTTACCTAATAAATAACTGTTACAGATAGGGCAAGAACATTCATTGTTTGGTGAGTTGATTTTCTTCATTATTTTTGACATTTTTATTCATTAATATATGTATGATATGTAATACACACATATAATGTACATATATATTATATTGTGATTATAATTAGCAACCACCACTCTTTAGTATGCCTCTCTTCTGAACTCCTTGCTACTTAATCTCCCATGGGTATGACATTAGAGGAACTCCTCCAGAAACTACTGACAGTTATTAACTGCTCAGGAAGTTAATAGTGTCACCTTTATTCACGGTAGTAATTTGCAGGTCTCAATATTGTTCTGGTTTCCATAGCTGCTTTGTGTTCATGATTGCAACAGCGATGTCATATCTGGACTGCAGCATTTCATGACACTCTTACCCATGTCTCTAACTCCTAAATTCTTTCTCCTCTCTCTTCTATGCTGATCTCTGGAACTTGGGGAGAAGTAATGATGTCCTGCTTAAGGCTAAGTGTTCATCAAACATTTATTTTCAGCACTTTGACCAGATGTAAGACTCAGGACTACGCGTTACTCTACACAGATGGAACTTCTCTTCCCAAGATTGCATATAACCGCAATTATTTAGAAGGCAATTTGAATATGTGGTCATTTGGGGAAACAACACCAGCATATTTCGACCCAGACTCATGTCCTCCCTAGCCATACACTAGGATTATAGCATTATCTGTGTGCCCCTTTGCAAGCAGTGGGCCTCAAATCCAGTCATTAAGTGGACTGTTGTCCCTTAAATTGACACGCCACTCCTGTACCAGCAGAACTATTGTGCCTGGAGTATAGGTATTGTTGTTCATGTGGTCTACAGCTGGGTAAGACCATAGATGGATTTTCTTCACTAGCAACTTTCATAGCACCTTTCTGCATTGTGAACATAAGCCAGCTTGGAAGGACATTTCCAGCTTGGTTCCATCTTGAGTTATCTGTATCTTCTAATTAAAGAAAGCGTAAGAAGTATATGTTAGTTCAGCTCTATGGTTTTACTCCTTTGTTGTGGGCAAGTTCTGTAAGACAGATATATGAAACTAAACTTAGACTTCCATTCATGAAAAATGATTGCAATTGATGATGATATGGTAAATGCACTAAAGTGTATTTTAATCAAATTGTTATACAATGTTAAATTTCAATGAGAGTTTTAAAACACAGATTCTTAGTCATACAGTGCTAGTTTCTGCTTTTATTAAAAAATATGAATACAACCTGCAAAGAACCTGGAAATACCACACAAATTTTCAAAACTTCTTCAAGGTTGCAACTGATATAATTGTTATATATAATGACTGCTATAAAATTGTTCTCTTGAAATAGTCTGAAGGAATATTCTTTTTATGACCTTATTAAATCTTCCAATACAAAAATACACTGTCATAAAATATAATTTAATGAAAGGGTCTGTTATATTCATAACATTCCCATTTCTAGAACTGGACTGCTCAAGTGACAGAACATGGAGTTACATATCTAAGAAGTTTTTCTTCCTTTCATGCCAGAAATAAACTCTACTTCAGTTTCCCTCACTATGGGTAGAACTACTAAATGCACTACCCCAGTTTGGTAAACACTAACAAGAAGTAGTGGTAGCTATAAAAGACAACAGAGGTTTTAGAAGATACCTTTTATGCTTCTCTGATATTACCACCAGATATTCAAAGCTATCATTAATCATTAATTGTAATAAAAAGAGGACACATGGAGGAAGTGTTTTTTTGTTATATTATGATACCTCTGATTCTCCTTTCCCTTGAATTCCTTTCTTCATCCATCCAGGATCTTATAACACAATGTTGAAATCCAGGTGGCTTGTAAACAGTAGACATTTATTTCTCACATTTTAGAAGGTGGAAAATCCACATCAAGAAACTAGCATGCTTGGTGCGTGGACATGGCCCCTTTTTTGCTTTATCAATGATGTCTTCTTACTGTGTGCTCAGATGGCAGAGGAGGTGCATAAGGTCTCTGTTGTTCTGACTAGAAAACACTATTTGAATAGCCTCCAAGATCATGACCCAGTTGCATCTGAATGTCCTATTTCCCAGCACTGTCATTCAGAGCTGTAGATCTCAACCTATAAATTGTTGGGGAATGCAAAATTAAGTATATAACAGCTATTCAGTGTGAAGCTGTTGGGGGAAGGGCTTAAATTAAAGACACTTAAGGAAGAAAACCACAGATGGAATGTGAATTATCCTATTTATTTATCCATGTCCTTACGTCCTTGTACCCATCGTTTCTGGCTTATTTCTTATACCAACTATCCCGTGTGTCATGAAAAGCATCACAAAATTCTCACCTGCTCTGTCATGAGCCTCTGCTTCCTAACCTTACCTCACCAAAGCCACATTTCTGTTGAGAGAGAAACAATGCTGAAATAAGAGTACCCCAGTTGATGGAAGTTTAGAGCATTCCTTACTCACACGTTAGTGCCATGCCAGAAAAAAATTTTTTTTTGTCATCAAAAGCTACTTTACACTATGTTGTATATTCCACAAGGAGATTGTTGTACATGACCTCATTTTCCTCTGATCCTCTCTGTTACAATATCATGTTTCCTGTATGGGTTTTACTTAAAATAACTACCACAAGCTAACTTGGGAAATGACTGCTACATAAGGCGCAGTACTCTGAGTGGGAAAATATCATTCCAGGAAAAAAAAAATTTTTAAAATTATTTTGCGGTTAGTATAGTATACTCTTGGTGCTTTGTGGCTATTTCCTGCTGGGGAGTCTGAGAAGGTGCTCCTGACACCTTTGATCCCTGTACTCACTCGACCCTAGTGGAGTTTGAGGGGGTAGTCTAATTTGATCATGCTCAATTGTCTATCTACAATGTTTTTCTTTTGTTCACTGTGGGTGGATGTGTGGCAAAGGAGCTATTTTTCCATGCACTGAGCTGTAGATTGCCACACCATGCCCTCACCCGAGTGAACACACACATACTTCAAGCCACTCCCTATTTTACAGGTGACCATTATTTTCCTAAGTGAGTAACTTATTTCTCCTTCTGCTTGAAGCCCAAGCTGATGAAGGACAGAAACACCGAGTTACTCAAAGACACTCCAAATCGATACAGAATTAAAGCGCTAAGACACAAAATAAAATGCAATTTGAGGCAGATGTACAGGGGAGAGGGTTATTTTTGGTGGGGGGAGGGTGGACAAAGACACAAGATTTTGAGCTTTGTGCTCTAGGGCGTTTGACCTCAGTGTGTACAGCAGCTTATATTGGGACTATCGGGTGTTTGCAGGGATGCTCTTGGCTTTTAGCTTCTGTACACTGGGCACGAGGCTCTAGCATACAGACTGTCTTGGCAGATGGCAGGTACAAGGCAGGATTAGCATGAGGGAAGACATGGGCTGCATGGGCTTCAGCAAAAAGCAAGGAGAGCCTTGGCCAAATTTGGAGGGCTTTCGGATACCGGCTACCACATCTTGATCTTTTGCTACACTTAGAGTGTATATGCTGGCAGCCAGGGCCTTAGCAGATGCCTTGGCAGATCCTGGCATATCACAGAGGCCTTAGGAAGTAGGCACAGCTGAAGCAAACATAGAATTATTGAGAAAAGAGTGTCTTCACAGGGCATTTAGGCACAGGATGCGGGAACAATCTTTGCTAGTGTAAAATGGCAGTTATATTATGCATGGATAGCTGTATTAGGGAAGGGCTAGTTGTAAATCCTGAGTTCTGGACTTTAGAATGCAATAATGGGCCGACTTCTGATTTCATCTGAGTCTTCTCAGGCTCAGATGATAAAATAAAAGTAACACTGAAAAAAAAATTCTACGGATCCCATCAGCATAGAAAACACAATAACAATGAAATATAGCTAAATGGTGTAATATTAATTCTGAATCAAATGTGCTCTGTAGGATGCTGCCTCTTGGTCTACTCAGGAGTTTGGCTTAGAAATATCATCTGGGGCTTCCATTGCCAAAGATTTCTGTATAGCACACACCAAGTTAGAAGGGTAGAAATAAGGAAAGGATTCCTAATACCTAGGACACTGTATAGTTTTGGAATGAAAGAATGGATGGTCCCTGGACTCAATATTAAATGTCAAAAGGTCAGTGTTTAGTAGAGAAATTCACATGGTTATCAGTTGAGATAAGTAAGTTTTAGTGCAGATTTTGGATCAAGGACCGAAAAATGTATCTCCCATTCTAGGGAAATTCAGTATTGACTACACTCTCTTATTTGCTGGTTTTAACAGTATTTCTTTAATCTGGGCCTTTCGGCATCAAATTCAAGTTGAGAGGACAAAGAGATAAACTGTTCCAGATCTGTTAGACATTTTCTAACTAACATGTGAGCTTGAGCCCTTTGTCATGAAATGTTGCACTACTAAACCCTTGTAAATGTGACAGGAGGAAGAATATTGTATGTGGATTTAAGACAGCTTAACTCTGAAGAATCACACCCATTCCTACAAAGGAAAGTTCTAGTAGCTACTGAAGGAACACATTTTGGCATTGAGAACCATCAGAGACTGAACATAATATGTAGTTGAACAAGAAAAAAAATACATATTGCAAATATATTATCAAAATACTAGAGATAAATTAGTGTTGGGAGTCAGTATCTCTGTCTTAAGACATTTCAGGATGTATGTAATCTTTGTGAATTTAATTCTCTTTAAAAACTCATAATGGATGGGAGATTATACTTGATTTGGATTGTCTCTCTGTTGCTGATGTTTTATTGCAGTGTTTCTATATATTTTATTCTTGTTGATTTGTTTCATGGTAGCTCTGCCATGCTGGACTCAATGACTATACCTGAAAACAGTCAAAAATTCAACAGGAAGCAAGTATTCACATTTAATAGACCCTGAGATGGGAGCACTGAACTTTGATCTGTTTGCATTCTGCAGTGTAGCTGGAGTTTTCTCTCTGAGTCCCGCCAAGCCCCAGCAGTCCAGCTCACTTATAAAATAAACACACAGACGCTTATATTATTTAAACTGTTTGGCCTAATGGCTCAGGCTTCTTGCTAGCTGTTCTTATATCTTAAATTAACCCATTTCTATTAGTCTATAAGTTGCCTCGTGGCTCGTGGCTTACCAGTACCTTACATCTCGCTTGTCATGGTGTGGCAACTGGCAGCTTCTCTCTGCCTCAGCCTTCCACCTCCCAGCATTCTTCTCCTCCTTGTCCCGCCTACCCTATCCTTCCTGCCTGGCTACTGGCCAATCAGAGCTTTATTTATCAATCAATCATCCACAGCACTGCAGTGGTCCCAGGACAAGGAAGACATTTTAAGGGTTGGGATTGAGAACCCTGCATTGTGCAGATGGAAACAGAGACACACAGAGTGATTGTGAGTCGTCTTTACAAAGGAATTAGCTTGAAACAAATCTGCATGCACATTGGGTTGTGACATCCACTGTTATAAAAAAAAAAAGCAGCAATGAAACAAAATAATTTCCTGTTGCATTTTGAAGTAGTGATAGTGAGGAGAATATACTTCCTAAGCCTAAAGATTTACACTTTGAAGGACCCTACTTTACTAGGAACCTTTAGATTTTAAGTGAAGGAAACATGCAGCAATGTTTCATTGATCTTAGGGATGATATTCTTTATGCATGTGTGCTCTTTGTGTGCATTTGTGTGTCTTGTATTTGGTGTATGCTTGTCTGTGCTTTTGTGTATATTTGTATATACCCCGTGAGCATGCAGAGGCCAGAGGAGGACATCTTATGTCCTGCTATATCACTCTAAGTTATTTCCCTGAGACATTCTCTCACTTAACCTGGGGTTAGGTTGCCAGGCAGCAAGAGTCAGTGATCCTTATGTCTTTGTCCCTATAGCACTGAGATTACAGGGCCACCCATTAATGCCTAGTTTTTTAAATGGGTATCAGAGATGCAAATTCAGTTCTTCATGTTTGTAGAGCAAGCCCTTGTACTCAGTGAGCCATCTTCACAGCCCCAGGATGATAGTTTTGACATTATTTTCTTCTCTGTTTTCATGTTGTAAGTGAAATACTCACTAGAAGACATTTCGTCTGGTTGAAAGTGTGTTCAGTGCTACATGTCTAATGTAAGCCAACAGTACTTTTCTCCACCAGAATTCATTTTCCTTTTTGGAAGGGTTAACTCTTGAAGCAGTGTGTGTGTGTGTGTGTGTGTGTGTGTGTGTGTGTGTGTGTGTGTGTAATGCTGTAGGTATATCTATGCAAAACTATGACTCTTAGAAATTTCATTTACTAAAAAATGATTTATTTGCAAAGCTTATATTTTTGTCTGGAATGTCTTCTTAGCATTTGTAATCTATCAATTCCCCCCCCCCCCCCCCCCCCAACACAGGTAGTGATTAAAATTATTATTTATTAAAATCATAAATATAAGCTTAGCTTTTACAATGCAAGGCATTGTTAAATTTAGATTGCTGAAAATCAACTACAATTCACAGTTTCACCAAATGTAAAGCCAGCAGAAAAGGCAACTTTAGCTACAGGCTGTTTCTTCCAAAACACATGGTAGCTGAAAGCAAAATTCACTATCATTTAAATCACTCTATCTGAGGATATAGAAAATGATGTGATGAGTCTCCAGCAGAAATATGTGGACATAGAAAAAATACTTTGTCCATTTTAATAAATCAACCGATAGGAATGGTTTTAGACACAGTTTTACCACTTTTATTCGTGTTCAAAAGGACATAGCCAACCATCTTCATAGAATAATTTTTTAGGAATATACAATCAGAGTGTTAGAATTGAATATGTTAAACCTAGGCATTTTTTTTATAATTATTGAGAAATGATGTTCTAGAAGGACCCCAGGAATAAGAACATCTTTATGTTCTTTCTTTTTCAAGTGATGCAAAGTAGAAGATGTGTTAGGAATAAAATTCCTCTAGGGTATTTGGAATGCAGACCAATAATGAAAGCATGGAACCTAGTTTATGAGTTGGAAGGATAATATGAACTATAGAAATAATAGGAGGACAAGTGGGAAAATGAAAAATATAGAAGCCTTGTGTGCCTAAGGAAAGGCATTGACATTTTCAAATGATATTTGATAATGCCATTTCTGTAAATATGTTTTAAGTACAGAAACCTTTTGCATGAAAGACCTGTGGAAAAATTTTCTTAAGAAATCTTGAGAGACATCTGAGGAATCTTCAAAAATAGTGCTGGTTTTCACTTTATGGAATGGATATGCACACATTTTAATATATGCTGAGGCAAAATGTCCTGGTGTTCCAGAAACTTCTATGTCATCATCATCATCATCATCATCTTCATCATCAGTCATCACTAATTTCCATGCCAGTAGGACTTATAAATTGTGGAATTTGAGTACATGGGACGAAGTTTATTTTTCAGTAATAGTAACCTCGTATCTCTCCTATCTTGTGCATAGTGAAAAGAAAAAAAGAAATAAAAATACTCAAAGTTTAAAGCAAATGTTTCTCAGTTTATTGACTATACAAGTTATGAAAATTATTTAAGTGTTTTTAGTTGAGATTTTTGTTAATAAAATAATCAATAATATTGGATATTTTAGACAAATTTTATAGGACTGAGGATTACATAGGTGATATAAAAATATTATGTAATAAAGTCTCATGTTAAATTATTTTTCTTCACCTTCCTCATAAATATTTATGGAAAATGAGTATCTAATTTACTGCCAACTCATAGAAATATTCATGGTGTTATTCTTATGCTGCTACTCTGTGATCATGGAAACTCAGTTATGAGTGAAACATTTTAGATTAAATGATTTTAGAAATATTCTAAATTGTTTATCTAACTTATGAATCATCTTTCCAACTCTAGGTAGACTTACTATGATAGAGACTTTTTTGTCTCTTTTAATTGAAGTATTATTTCATTCCACAAAGACATTGGGAATGTATGTGTATTTGTATGTATGTATGTATGTATGTATGTATGTATGTATGTATCCACTCTTCGTCACAGGAAAATAAACAAAACCAAAATCTAAATGCAAGCATGACTTTTGAATCTCTTGCATCACAAACTCTTTTTCCACAGATGGTCTCAGACGTTCAAAATCTAAACCTTTGGTTCAGCAAGAACCTAACTAGGCATCCACACACAAAATATATTTAGTTCAACATCAAATTCTTATATATTTGTCTTAAGCACAGAACCCATTTACAGTTATTTCATTCCTCATATTTCTGCTTCCTCATTGCTCAAATTCTTCCTTGAGTTGCTACAATCACAATGGTTATTATACAGTCAACTATGGAACTTACTGAGTATAAAATATCATTCTTGTCTTCCTGAGTTGAGGAATGTGTCCACAAGCAATTTCAAACATGAGGAGTGCTTTGTAAATAAGCTGCTATCAAAATTCTAAACAAAATATTCAATTCTTTTCTGAAGTAGTAAGTAGTGGTGCAAATGCCTGCAGTTCAGATGGCTACCTTTATGCACATGCCCGGTAGGTATTTAGATAAAGATATCAGGAGCAAATCGACTGCAATGTTGGCTTTTCACTGTTCTTAGAAGTACTTGAAAATTTCCCTAGCAAATTGGAAAAATTATAATTAAAAAATGTAAGAAATTTAGGGGGGGAAATGTCAGGTGACACACAAGGGGGATGTCTATGTGTGTATGCAATAATCCAGGATATGATTCTGGGAGCTCTGGAAACCATGTCTGGACTATAGGATGAAAGAGCTGGAAATCGGTGTTTAATTGTTGCTAATTTTCAAGAGCTGATTGACAGTGAGATGCACAGGATTATTATACAGAGCAGAGAAAAATCCTTTGGTTTTATGAACACCTGAGGATAATCCTTTTCAAAAATGTGCCAGTAGTAATAACTTTATTACCACAGTATGATTATTTTTCTCCAGCTATTTAATGGGACCTCATTGTCTTTTGTGAAGAGTTAGAGATTACTATCCACCACTTTAGTCTAAGGAGTATGAGTAATGAGTTGACATTATCGTCAAGATGAATGTCCTTTGCATCACATCTATTATTCTATTTTATTTGGTAGCAAACATCTGATTCATTTTGACCTTCCAGAATTTTCTTTTTAAAGAAATTACTCATATCCAATCTAGTAGGAAAATTAAATTTAAATATACACCTTAGTGTCATTCAAGAACTATTGATCAAGATGTGAAGACACAGTTTGCTGTGGGATGTTCTGTATGGCAAATGTGTTGCTAATAAAACACTGATTGGCCAGTGGCTAGACAGGAAGTATAGGTGAGACTAACAGAGAGAATTAAAAGAACAGGAAGGCGGAAGGAGTCACTGCCAGCCACCGCCAGGACAAGCAGCATGTAAAGATGCCAGTAAGCCATGAGCCATGTGGCAAGGTATAGATTTATAGAAATGGATTAATTTAAGATATAAAGACAGTTAGCAAGAAGCCTGCCACGGCCATACAGTTTGTAAGCAATATAAGTCTCTGTGTTTACTTGGTTGGGTCTGAGTGACTGTGGGACTGGCAGGTGAGAGAGATTTGTCCTGATTGTGGACCAGGCAGGAAAACTCTAGCTACAACAGTTCTTTATTCAGAATCCTTCAATGTAAGTAGAGAGGAAAGAAGCTCTAAGTTTCTTGCCCTCCCATCCCTTCTTACAAGGAGATCTAATTATGGGGAGAATGGAGCTAGAATTTTCTTTATCTAAAGTGGGTTTGTTCCCTCCTGACATACATCTCTAGGCATTGAAATTAAACAAAGCAATAACATTTCCATATTTTTGTTTAAGCTAATTTGATCTTTATTTATGTCAATTATCACCAAAAGGTTGACTCCTGGTCAACTTTGGTTATATCATTAGGCCATAGTCAGGCCAACTTCTTAAACTATGATTTACTGACCCTTTTGTGATCATGTAACAAAGAAAGGATGATGAAGATTTGGTAAAAAGTCAAAGTTTCTATACATGTGATAGTCAAAAGTTAATTCAAAATTAATTTGTCATGAATCCGTGGCATTTCTGGCAGTGCTCACCTTTGTTGCAGCATTTGGCTTCCCTGAGCCTTTGTTCTGAACACACATCATGCACACTCAGTATTGCACCTGCCTTCACATCATGCAATATCAACAACACAGGGCCAAAACCCTGTGGCTCAGATTCAACACTATGAAGCAAAGTATTTCACTGCACTTACAAAGTTTCCTACTTGTATGATACATTATGGAAAACATTTTATTTCTCAGTATACAACTATGAAATGAACACATATTTTTATTTTGTTGTATTATTAGAGTGTTTGATTTTAAAAACTGCTGTTTTAATTGCTGAGTTTTTAAATGAATCTTGGCTTGGCATAGGACAGAATCTGTAACATTTTCTAAAATGGTCCTCACCATTCATCTGATATTTTGCTATATGTACTTATGTAAAGCAGCATTCTCATTATTGGTGATCATAAAACCAAAAAAAACCCATCCAACTTGAAGACATGTTGAGTATATTTCATGTCCTGCAATATTAAATGCTCAACCAAAACTTAATTCTTTATGCAAAAAAAACAAACAAGTACACCCTATCAGAAGTTTGCTGCTTTACTTTCATCTTTAACAAATGATGAAATTTTGTATATGTCAAGGAAATGATTTAAGATATGATTACTTATGCCTTACTATGAGTAAATGACTGGTTTGAATACCAATGTGTATGCTTATCTTCCTAGAGTTAGAGGAACATTCTTTTGGAATAAAATGAACACAATTCAAAAAGTTTATGAAGTTATGCACAGAAATACTAGAACAATTTAAAGGCAGTGGATGACTACAAAAGAACTGTCTTTTCAACACATAGTTAGGATTTTTGTATTATGAACCCACATCTATTATAATAGAATCCCAACATGGAGAGGGTATGTGGTCATGAAGCCCCACTGCTAGCTGAGAAACTATTATCAATTGACAGTTGCTGGAAAGAGAATATTTTCTCTTTTAGGGTGTATGTGACTCCTGTGAAGTCGACCATGTTCTGGGGCATGGCCATATATGCAAAACATGCAGAGTGGACAAATTGAATTTGACTTTGTTTTTAATTAAAAAAATTGTAATCGAGCCGGGCGGTGGTGGCACATGCCTTTAATCCCAGCACTCTGGAGGCAGAGCCAGGCGAATCTCTATGAGTTCGAGGCCAGTCTCGAAAAACCAAAAAAAAAAAAAAAAAAAAAGCTGGGCGGTGGTGGTGCATGCCTTTAATCCCAGCACTCAGGAGGCAGAGGCAGGCGGATTTCTGTGAGTTTGAGGCCAGCCTGGGCTACCAAGTGAGTTCCAGGAAAGGCGCAAAGCTACACAGAGAAACCCTGTCTCGAAAATTTAAAAAAAAAAATTGAAATCAAAATATAATTACATCCCTTTCTTCTTCCCTTTATTACCTCCAAGGCTTCATATCTACCCCTTTTTCTCTCTTTCAAATTTTTGGTCTCATTTTCTTTCATTGTACACACTACACACACACACACACACACACACACACACACACACACACTCACACACATATATATATTTATAAACATATAACTACAACCTACTCAGTTCATATAGTGTTGCTTGTATAGATATATGATTTCAAGGCTGACCACTTGTTATTGAATAATCATTTGGTGGCTCTTCCCTGGAGAAGACTATTTTCCCACTCTCAGCATTCCTTAATTGCCTATAGTTCTTTGTTTAGGGTTGAGGCCCCACGAGACTAAAGGCTTGCTCAACTACAGGGAAATAATGCCTGGTACTGGAATCCTAGCCAACTACCTTGGTTATCTTAATTACAATTTCTACTGCTGTGATGAAACACCATGACCAAATGCTTTTTTGGAGGAAATGGTTTAATGCAGCTTACAGCTACTAAGGGAAGCAAGAGTGGGAACTAAAACAGGTCAAAAACTGGCGGCAGGAGTTGGTGCAGAGGCCATGGAGGAGTGCTGTTTACTGGCTTGCTCTTTGTGGCTTGCTCACCCTAATTCACATTCTATCCAAGACCACCTGCCCAGGGACAGAGCCACTCATCATGGGATGAGCCCTCTCACATTAATCCTCAATCAAGAAAATGCCCTACAGATTTGCCTACAGGCCTATCCTGTGGAGGGATTTTCTTAATTAAGTTTTATTAATTATGGGTCTTTCTTTCCAAATGACCCTAGCTTGGGTCATGTTGAGATAAAACTAGCCAGAATACAGGACTGTATTATACAGAAATCGGGGATTTTGGAGAAGAATCTATAATCACCATTTACTAAATCAGCATCATTCTCTATTACATTCTAAATACTTACCCTTTACCCATAGATAAGCTTAACCCTCACACTTCACCATGGGTGGTGAGAGTTTTTGTTGTTTGCTTTTGTTTTAGACACAAAGTCAGGTGGGTAGGGAAAGAGATGAATCTGGAGGAGCTGTTAGAGAGGAATAAATATGATCAAATAAAATGTAATAAATTCTCATAGGGGGACAAAGCCTGGGAACCAGCAATGACTGGGAATAGGGAGGTTCCAGTGTAAGTCCAAGAGGGAGTCTGGAGTTCCAAGAACCAGGGGCAAGCTCTGAGAGCCAGAGTCTAATGACACAGCTTGGTAAGCATGGGAGGCTTTGCCCTTCCAACCCATTTTTGTTCTGTTCAAGCCCTCAGCAAAAAAAAAAAAAAAACAAAAAAAAAAAAAAAAAAAAAAATGGGGATACCCACCTGCACTTGTGAGATGGAGTTGTCCACTGAGTCTGTGATTTCAAAGTATGATCTCATCCAGAAATTCCCTTGCTAACAGAGTAGTAGAAATGATTTACCAGATATATGAGAATCATTTGGCCAGGAAAATGGACAAATACAATGAAACATCAGAAACTGGAACTATTGTTTTTGAAGGGTTACCAGCCTATTATTGAAACTCTTGCAACACCTTAGCTTCTATATGCAATCCAATTTTGTACAATACATCCACTTCGGAGATATATGCTAATACTGTTACAGTCAAAGGGATATGGTGT
>CABHPQ010155362.1:0-29779 GCA_902168405.1 Peromyscus aztecus
GGTCCTGGCAATTCTTCTCTGAACCAGCAGCAGTAAACCCTTTGTCCAAGGTAGCAGCATCACCACAGTCACCAACATGATGAGAAGCAGCCAGCAACTCGGAGTAGCAGCCACTGCCTCCATGGTCCCACTGCCACCGTTTGTAGCCAGGTCCTGACCGAAGCTTCTCCTTAGCAAGTCTCCTAGGCTGGCCTCAAACTCGGGATCCTCCTGCCTCTGCCTCCTTCAGCAAATCCAACAGGCATGCACCACCACAACTGGCGAGTGTAGCTCGGGTCTTTGCTGGGACCCACAAGCACCTTTTTCATGAATTCGTACCTCGAACGTTGGGCACCAGATGTAGCATGAATCTTAACAGGTCTTATTAATAAAATCAAACCTGAGCCAGGTATTGGGGTAAAGCTGGAAGATCAGAGAACCAGAACAAGCCACAGCCACCTCACCTTGCTGGATACTCAGCTGGTCTTGTTTGGTCAGCACCAAAAAGAAAGTAAAAGTGATAAATGTGGATAGTGACATTCAAATTGGAAATGAATGGAGGTACTGAAGAATTGCTATGTTGACAGTATGTCCACTTGAGAGTCTGGCCACATGGCCGGGGAATTTAGTAAAGACAAATTTATTGAAATGAATGAGAAAAAATGATTTTGACAGAAAGAATGTCCATATCAAGTGAAGGATCCAAGTAAAACCATGTAGAATGGCAAACTCACAGAAATATTCCATGGTGAGAGCAGCACATAAAGCTTTATGCTAGAATAGTTGGAACCGACTCAGACTTCGAAAGGAGTATAACAGTTTTCCCAGGCACAAAAATCTTTTGGCTATGTGTTATACGTTATCCAGAGGGGAGGGGGACAAGTATTAGTCACAACTTAGTCTCACCAGCTTCTTCTTTTAATGGTTCTATGGATGCAACACAGAACCCTAGACATATTAGACAACTAGTCTAATACTGACTTCCATGCCAAGCCTTAAGCAACTCTTCCTCTGATGCGTATGTGTACATGTGTATGATTGTGTATGTGTGTGTGTTTGTGTGTCTCTGTGTGTATGTTTATGTTACTCTGTTTGTACATGTGTATTATATGGTCATAAGTGTGCAGGTGTGCACACCAGTGCATGCCCATGTGGAGGTCATAGGAGGATGTCAAATGTCTTTCTCCATTGCTCTTGAGCTTGTTGTCTTTGGGACAAGGCATCACACTGAGCCTGAAGCTGGGTCTTTAGGCTAGGCTGGCTGGCCAGAAAGCTCTCTGAGATTTACCAGTCGTTGCCTCCCAATGCTGAGGCATCCATAGATATGCCTTCCTTCTATGAGGATGCTGAGGATTTAAATTCAGGTCCTCTTCTTGCACAGCAAGTGCTCTGCAACATCTCCCAGATCCTTAGACAACTGCTGCTGTGACTCTGATACAGAAAAATAAAACACTGACTTTCAGTATTTTTAATGTTCTCAATGACAGTATTATTAAATATGTACTAGTTTTTCTCTTATATGTTTAATTTTCTGTATGTTTATTATCTAATATTTTAATGTTTTCAATAGTTTTTTAAGTATCATATCATTATCTTAATTTTCCCACTCAATAAATATTAAAAGTGACACAATTTCAGTATATAGGATGATTGTTTTGACAAAGTCTCAACAGTTGTGAAAAGTGAAACTTGTCTATACAAACGAAACAGCACCAAATCTTGAACCACTAACCCATGTCTTTTCTGGAATTATTACCCTACTATGAAAACAGCAACTAAAGTAATATTCTCATATCTCCTCTTACATCAGTGGTTCTCAACCTTCCTAATATTATGATGCTTTCATACAGTTGCTCATGTTGTGGCAACCCCCAAGCATAAAATTATTTCATTGTTGCTTCATAACTGCAATTTTGCTGCTGTTATCAATTTAAATGTAAATATCTGATATGCAGGATATCTGATATATGACCCCCCCAAGGGGGTTGCAACCCACAGGCTGAGAACCACTCTTCTAAATGATCTATTGCACATAATTTGGTTTCCTTCTATATAGGTGTGAACTTGGCCTAATCCTCCTTGCCTTGTAGTCATATTGTGAAGTCACCCTTGTTTTGTTCTACAGCTGGTTTTCTTTACACCTGTAAGTATATCCCACTTATTTCTTCTTAAGCTACATAAACAGAAATAGAATATGAAGGGCTTGGCTGGTCCCTTTCAGTGTCGATTCGGAAATTCTAAAATTTGTACTTTTACTTTAAGTGCAAGATTACATTTATTCTGCTCTTTAATTATTGTGATAATTAGTCATATAATTATATATTTTTCTCAACAAGGATTCAATACTAAAAACTGACACAACATACTTTGTTATGACTAGAGGACTGCTGGGTTAAACGAGATTAATTTGACTTCAGCGTTTTGGTTTGTAAAAGTTGCAACTTAATTCAGCTCAACTTCCTTTTACAGTACTGTCATAACGGGGAAGGTGGTGGGATACAGCATATATTGAGTTACACAGATCATGCTTGGCTCAGTAATATTTTCATAGGGGTGAGAGTGAGCACTGAAGGTTCAGTGTCAGAATTTGTTTCTCTCGGTTCTCTCAACATGAGGCCTCCCTCCTACTCTCTGTGATAATCCTGAGGCTACCTTTCCTGTGGTATTTCCTATGCCATTCAGTGGCTAACTCAGCTCTGTCCCTCTGTTCCTGTGGATTCATCTGTCTGTGCAGGACACCAGATGCTGCTTTTGTTTTTATTTCTTTCAACAAAAACAAAACAAAACAAAACAAAACAAAACAAACAACAAAACAAAAAACATTCTCATTGCCTCACTGGACAATAAATTCTTTTCAATTACTTCCTCATATAAATTTGCATACTCCCAACTCATGTATTAGATTTTTGAAACCTTGTATTTCTGGTTGTATCCTGGAAGAAGCAGATAGGAAAGAAAATTCAGAGGACAAGAGTTATTAACCTGGGAGGGAAAGAATTAGAGGAAAAAGCCTACTAGACTGAACACAGCTCAGAGGAAGCATTTTCCAGAGCAGGGGATGGGAGGGGCGGGCAAGGCTTCCAGCTACGGTGACCGTTGATGGAAGAAAATGTCTGGTTCTAGCACCTTACTATTTAATTCTTCACATGTAAAACTAGTGAGGAACAACACCAGCTTCATGTGAACCTTGCAATAAACTCCAAGGCTTGTAGATGTGGCAGCTGGAAGCAGCACCAAGCTTCAGGCCTCACAGCACTCTCCCTCAAAGGGAGACTGGAAAATTGCACCCTGATGGCCAGTGCAGCACCTTAGGAGGATCATAGCATCACCTGCTTGCATTATCTTGAATTAAAAGACTTGTCATCACGTAATTCTTAAACCCTCAGTCAATGCCTAGACTATTTTAACTTTCATTGTATGTGCCACTAGGTTAAGTGAGGACATTTTTATCTTAGTATAGAATGTGCTTTGAGCATATTGTTTTCCGTACCCTGATGCCCAGCCCCTTTCATCCTTCCCCTCTCCAGTTGGTCTCATTTGTTCCCATAAACAGTTTGCTTCTAGGCCAGTTACCATGGAAATCAGTGTGAAGACTCTTACAAAATCTGAAGATTTATCTACTCTGTGACACTACTATACTAGTCCTGGTTGTTCGCCTGAAGGACATCAAGTTAACATATCCTAGACATACTTGTACACCAATGTTCGTGACATTATTCATAATATAGAAACTAAGCTATGTGTCTGTCAACAGAGAAATGGATAAAGAAGTTGTGGCATACATACATATTCGTTGATGTTTGTGTTGCTTAAAATTGTCTTAAATTGTTAGAGACCTCTTCTACTGATTTGCATACGGCCCCTCATGGTTTATCAAGTGAACACTGATGTTCTGAGTGCTGGAACTGAGCCCCACACTGCGCTCCACACTGCCTTCAACCTTCTTTGGCTTCAAGCACAGGCCAGGTGTGACCAGAGCTGATGTGCTGTCTTTCTTGCCGAAGTCTTTGTTCTCAGAGACCAGTCTTTCTAATCCAAATTAAAGTCTCAGTTCTGTGATTTCAGTTCATTTACCCTTAGCACAGTTGTATTTTAGTGTCTACAGTGTATGCAGTATTAAAACTTGGCTGCTTTACCCATGGATCAAGATTTAGGAGCTTTTACTTCATTCTTTTGAATTACAATAAGTCTTCTAGATGTCAAATTGTCTTCTAAGTGTCAAAATATCAAAAATCCCAAACATATGTGTTATTGTTCCTGTTACTAAAAATATGCTTTTCTGTTGTTTGAGCCATTTACTATATGAAATATATTTATTGAACATTTACAGATATAAAGTTGGTGTGGCTTTCGGAATGGCCACATAAAAATGACAGTCATTATGCATCAAGTACTGTATCAATCTCATGGGATAGCAGGCATTAAAGAGCTACATAAAAGTCCAAAAGATAACATAACAGAATTATTATAATTAAAATAAAAACATGATGCATATCTTTTGAATCAGGTATAAAATAAAGATATGTGTTTTTTCAGGAAAGTTTGGAAAATGGATTACAGGAAGATTCATATTTATAGCTATCAATTAAGATGTTTTTTAATTTATATTCAAAGACATTAGAAAATACTGAAGTGCCAATTGTGAATTTGTTTTAATTATAGACATGAATACACAGAGCTTCTGAGATTTTTGTCAGATACAAGATGTATTAACTTAGCATACATACTATTTCAAACACTACAGAGTGCTCATATATTTACACACACACACACACACACACACACACACACACACACACACTGCAATTATACACTTTAATTTAAAAACATTAATTGCCTGAACCAACAACCAGGGAGCCTGCATGGGACTGACCTAGGCATTCTGCATATATGTGACAGTTGAGTAGCTTGGTCCTTTTGTGGAACTTCGAAAAGAGGGAACAGGGGCTGTCTCTGACTCTTTTACTGGCTTTTGGGACCCTATTCCCTATACTGGGTCACCTTGCCCAGCCTTAATACTTGGGGAGGTGCTTAGTCTTACTGCAACTTGATATGCCATGTTTTGTTGATACTCATGGGAGACCTGCCCCTTTCTGAACAGGAATGGAGGAGGCATGGATTGGGGGTGGGGGTGGGAACAACGGTTGTGGTTTCATTTCTTGCTGCTGGGAACCCTGGCAACAGCAGCTGAAGGGAGAAAGGTTTGTTTCAGGCCACAGATCCAGGCCACAGTCCATCCTAGTGGCGAAGTCACAGTGGCAGCAGCTTCAGAAGGCTTCACATCCAACCCTAAGCAGGGACAGAGGAAGCAAATGTGCACGTATTGACCCACCGCTATTTTAGCAAGTACTTTTATGAGTTCTTGAAAATTCCGTAGACTGTATTTTGATCATATTTATATCTCCACGTCTTTCCCTAACTCATTCCTGCCGCTCCCAACTTCCTGCCTCTTGTTTTTTATTGACTGGTTTCAATTCATGTTGCTCCTGCGTATGGCTATAAAGCTACGTGATTGCATGTGGTAGACTTACCACAAGCCACACCCTTAAAAAAACTGACTCTCCCTACCCCAGAAGCCACCACCTGTAAATAGCTCATCAGGGAGTTGTGGGACTCACAAGCCTCTGCCATCTTCCTGCTACAATGTTGACAAGTTTGATACTGTGCATGTTTGTGCAGGTAACTACAGAGTCAGTGAGGTCCTGAGCTCAGTGGTCCTGTCACACCTGGGAGACACTGCTTTGTCCCACTTATCTCCAAACCCTGGCTCTTAGAATCTTTTCATTCCCTCTTTCATGATGGTTCCTGAGTCTTGGAGAGGAGGGTGTGATGTAGATGTGCCATGATATATTGTGTACCCAATATATTGTGCAGCTTAATAAACTTATCTGGGGGTCAGAAGACACTAGATTAGGCATAGAGGCCAGACAGTGGTGGTACACACCTTTAATCCTATCACTTGGGAGGCAGAGATTCATCTGGATCTCTGTGAGTTCAAGGCCACACTGGGAACAGAGCCAGGCATGGTGGCACACACCTTTGTTTGTTTGTTTTTTGAGACAGGGTTTCTCCATGTAGTTTTGGTGCCTGTCCTGGATCTCACGCTGTAGATCAGGCTGGCCTCAAATTCTTAGAGATCCACCTGGCTCTGCCTCCCAAGTGCTGGGATTAAAGGTGTGTGCCACTGCTGCCCGGCCCTGGTGGTATATACCTTTAATCCCAGCACTTGAGATCTCATGCCTTTGCTTGGAAAGCACACATGTTTTAATATCAGGAAGTGACATGGCTGGGTGGAGAATGGTATATAAGGCGTGAGGAGACAGAAACTAAGCAGCAGTTCAACTGAGACCCTCAGCGGTGAGCACTCAGAGGCGTTCAGTCTGAGGAGTCGTGGAAACAGGCTGAGGAGTTGGCGAGGTGAGGTTGGCTGTGGCTTGCTCTGTTTCTCTGATCTTTCAGCTCTCACTCCAATATCTGGCTCAAGGTATTATTATTATTATTATTATTATTGTTATTATTATTAAGACATTTTAAGATTCATGCTACACAGATGTCCCATTTATGGCTCAACTCTCCACAGTCATTTTCTCTACTTTGACCATTTGTGATTTTCTGCATTAATCACTAAAAACTGCACTGCCATCATTCAGGAAAATAAGAGAAAACTGAGTGGCCTTATTTCTGTTAAAGAGCAGAGAGTAGTATACAGTGACTGAGATTAGTGGATTAATAAACAATTATAGGGAAGGGTTGAGATGATGAGCATTACACCTGGTTTCAATTTCTATAGAAAGTAGGGTTTCTGTTTGATGCTCATAACAATAATCAGTCTATAAGAGAACAATATTTTGCAGACTGCCATGCCACATTCTTGAAGTGGCCTACAAGGTTAGTGAACTTAATGGGATAGCCCTATTTGGACAAGAAGAAAGGAGCAGACAGCAACAGTATTAACTGGGGGTTACAGATAGGCAGGTGGCGAATGCTTTTAAATTTGGTGTGTCTAGGGATCTTTATACTTTACGTTTTGGAAAAAATTTGGTTAAAGAGAGTTTTAAGATGGAGGTTTGGTAGGGTTTTGTTTGTTTGTTTTCTTTTAATTCAGTTACTAGAGGATATTCTTCACTTTCTCTACAAGTTTGAATTATGTTAGGAAATACATTTGCTGTAATTCTTATTTTTTCTAACTAAAAATTTTCCATATCTACTTTTAGAATTAAGATTTCTCTTTGCACATGCATTTAAAGCAATTTAGTTATAATGTGCTTTAATGTAAGTCTCCTGTTTTTGTGCTTTTGCAGTTTTGGTGGGGTGCTTCTTTGATCTGTGAGCTTGTAATTTTTTTCTAATCCAGCAAAAAAAAATCTGAATTCCATTGTTCCTCAAATAAACGTGTTCTCGCCTAGAGAGTCACAAATACACAAGCATATATATAAGCACCTATCACTTACAGCTGTTCTATGTTTTAATAACCGACTGTTCTTCTGAGAGAGTGTGGTCTTGTGTCTTGACATTTCTATCCACCTGTGATCCCATGCCCAGCACTCTGGACTTTGTATTGCTTGTATTCATCATGTGCTTCATTCACATTCTAGAGCTTTCTTCTGAGATGTAGTTAGGCTTCTTCGAATCAATGATACTTCTTTTAAGTTTTATTAGGTGGGACCAAACTACATTCATGGTTAAAATGAAGCTTCCAGTCTAAGACTCTTTTTTTTTTTTTATTCTTATGACTGTGTCTTGCATTATGAGACTTTCTGTATAATTGCTGGGAACTGACAGTGTTCCTGGCTTGGTATATGCGCTGGAGATAATATTTTTCAATACATTTTTGAAGGAGATTTGTTTACCATGTTGGAATAGTTTCTTTACAAAGTTGTTCTTAGTGTTCAGAGCAACCCTCTGTAGACTCTAGAGTGCCTTTCCTGTATGATGTCTCCTCTTGGATCTCTGTTCTGTGGTGGAGCTGTTCTCTCCCTTTTCTGTCTCTCCACTCAGGAAGCCTACACGACTGTCCTCCTCTTCCACCGCAGTCTGGAAACTTTCTCTAGGCAGTAAGCTGGGAAACCACTGATCTCATTTCATCAGTTTCCCCATTTCACATGGATAACTGTCTTGCACAAGACTTGCTTGATAACAATTACTTGAGTCTTGTTTTATGTATTTCTCTTGATTTTAGTTTTTTTCAGGCATGAGACTAAACTTTCAATTTTTATTTCTGGTCACCATTTGAACTGGTAGTCTGGTAGTCACTGAGCTCTAGATCTTGATAATATTAGCAGTTAAGTGCAAAGAAAATTAACATAGAAAAAAGAAACCTTAATATTTGAAAGTTTTAATTGCCCAGAGACATAAACATGGTTTAAAGCATAATTATGCAAATAGATGGCAAAGTTTAAGAGAAAGGTTCCAAGTCTTCAACCTCACGTAGTAGAAAGGAACATAGTTTGAACAAAAATATCTTAATTCATAAGGACATCTCAGAAAGTCTTATCAAAAGGACAGTGTAAACTTTACTAGTATGGCTCATTAAGTCAGAAATGGACTCTGGAAGGGTCATGGAGATTAGAGGTGAGTTAAGTCATAATCAAAGTAATTAGCAGTGTATTATATCTCCCGAGTTCCTTAGAAAAGGAAATCTCAGTTACGTTGATAAAACCCCAAATGGCATTTACTTGCCCAGATGGAACATTACCTAAAAGGCAACTACCTGCTTTACTACATGAATTGACAGCACTGTCCTTTGTCCAAAGTAATGGGTTGCAAATACTAAGATGTGAGTTTTAAGTTTATGCATGTTACACCAATCACATCATTGAACTGTTTTTCAGCTACTTAGAAATTTTATTTTATTGGAAATTTAACTAGACGGAGAACACATAGCTTGCCTTTAATAGAACTAGATATTTATTATTGGACTGTAGGGAGTAACTAGACATAGGTAGCTCAATTGTTCCAGATCTAAATCTCGGCTACCAATCCCCACTTTGAATTGTATTTTAATGGTTTCTAGTGTTGCTCCTCACTTCTTTTCTTTTTCTTTTTCTTTTTCTTCCTTCCTTCCTTCCTTCCTTCCTTCCTTCCTTCCTTCCTTCCTTCTTTCTTTCTTTCTTTCTTTCTTTCTTTCTTTCTTTCTTTCTTTCTTTCTTTCTTTCTTTCTTAAGAGCCAGTCATCTGCATGGGGGAATGTGTGAAAGCGGCTGACTCCTGGGTGCTTAGAGCCCAAATGCCTGTGGAGTCTGCTGCAAAGAGGCTCTAACAGACAAATCCCAGACTCACTCAGAGGCTTAGGGAAAAAGGAGAGGAGAACCTAGCCAGTGGGATGGTGACTCAGGCCATGTGTAGCTCCAGCCTATGCTGGTGGCTGCAAAGCCACAGGCATGTAGTTTTTTGGGTTTTTTTTTTTGTGTGTGTGAATTTCATGCCCTCAAGTTGGGGCACCAGATGTAGTGCAAATTCTAATTGATGTTAATAATAGAAACCCACAGTCAGATACTAGGGGGTGAAAGTTTAAAGATCAGAGAAGCAGAGCAGCCAGCCACTGGTTCTTACCTCTATGAAATCCTCAGTCAAAAAGAGGCTGAGCTCCTGTCTCCTCTCTGCCTCATCACTACCTCTCTCCACTCAGCTATATCGTTTCTTGTCCATCTGTACAGACCTCCCAACTCTATGGTTAACTAATGGCAAGCTCCACCCTCTGATCTTCAGGCAAGCTTTATTTGTTAAAAGCACAATCAAAATACCACAACATTTTCAAGTAGGACTCTGTTCTAATTCAACATTCTACCCTAGCTATCAGTAAAATGAGAGAAATTAATCTTGTTTCAACATAAGGCAATGCTATACTATAATCTTCTATGTTTATACTGGGCATTCATTTTCTGGCTGAGGATGGTTAGGAGGTACTAGGTCTATATTTGACTTACTGGGTAAAAACATCACTGTGGAATCATGTGGCCTTGGTTAAAACATCTCAGTTTATTAGATAATAATGAAGAATTATTATTTATTTTTTATAGGTGAGGCCAGGCTAAAAGGTTATGTTTTTTAAAATAGTTCTTATCTCAAAGCATAGATTCTGAAATACAGTTAAAAGATAGGATATGGAATATTTGCTGAAAATAAACCAAAGGTGAGGAGAGTGTAAAGATTTGGACAAAACAAAACTCATCATGAATTGATAGTTACTGAAACCAGATGGTAAGTTGTTCTCTTTTCTCTCCACGTTTTCATCTTAGAAATGAAATAAAACTATCCCCTTTACAGAACACACGGGCTTCAGATAATTTGCTTAAGCTTCAGTTCTTCACATATACCGGGAAGGGACAGCAGACACCATCCTCAGGGAACTATTTTGAGGACCAAGTGAGTTAACTGATACAGTGTGCTTAACATACTTCTTCTCACAGAAGTGCCTTGTGAATATTAAGTCTGAAGAAAATATATCCATTTCACACCCATTTTTAAAATTAAGCTTTTCATTGTGCCACAACCATAGATTTACATGCAATTCTAAGATACAAGCAGAGAAACTCTCTACTTCATTTGTGCATTTTCCTTCAATGGAAATATCTTATACCACTATAGTACAACATCTTGTCCAGGATATTAATACTGATACAATCAGGGCACAGAATATTATTATTATCATAAGAATTTTTCACTATTGCCCTTTCATAGCTGTAGCTACTTCCAACCTCTCCTTAACCCCTGGTGGTAACAATCTCACTGAATGTAACCTTTTAGAGTAGGCTTTCTTCCTTATCGTCATTGTCTAGAAATTAATCTAGACAGTTGTTTGTATCGAGTTCATTCATGGTTATTGCTGAGCTCTATTCTATGATACAGACAGTCCAGCCCGTTTAATCCACTCACAATTTCCAAAGTAGTATCTGGATTATTATCTGTGTTTGGCTACTGTTAAGAGTCTATAAACATTTGTATAGAGGTTTTTATATGGATTTAAATTTTCATTTCTCCAGAGTCAATGTTCAGGTGCACGGTTGTTAGGTTATATTGTAGTTTTATCTTTAATTTTACAGGTGCTGCCAAGATGTTCTAAAGTTAACAAATGACATTTTTGTTTTTTAGTTTTTGTTTTTATTTTGAGACAGGGTTTCTCTGTGTAGCTCTGTGCCTTTCCTGAAATTTACTCTGTAGCTCAGGCTGGCCTTGAACTCACAGAGATCTGCCAGCCTTTGCCTCCCAAGTGCTGGGATTAAAGGCGTGGGCCACCATCACCCAGTTCAACAAATGACATTTTCATTTCTGCAGAATTGAATGAGTGATCCAGTTACTCTACATTGTTTCCATCAATAATTAAGTAGTTGCCCTTAAGAAACATTTTTAACTGTCATGGCTGATAATGAGGATCACACTTCACAAGAGCTATTTTTATAGGCTTATTTGCCATCTTTTGAAAACATCTGCCCATGTCTTTTGCCCATGTTCTAATTAAATTGTTTGTTTTATAGTGAGTTTTTAAAAGTCTTGCTATCAGACTTTGAGCTTGTTTCAGAAATGGGTCAGCAATCTACAGTACCTGCTACCCTTGTAGACAGTAAGAGGTGGTCTTCAGCACCCATATTGGATGGCACACAGCTGCCTGTAACTGCAGATCCTTCTGTTATCTTATGTTCTTCAGCTTTCTCCATCAGAATTATTCTACCAAACCTAAGTACTTATTTCAGATCCTCATTTTAATGCCTGGCATTTCTCCCAAGCAGCTCCTGGTTTTCAAACTGGGTCTCACCTAAACTAAAGATTCTTAATTTCCTATTCAAACCAAACACGGCCCACATTACTTATTCTTGCTCATTACTTGCCAAGTCATGTAACCGTGCTGAGAATTTCTCCATAAGTATCTTGATGACACCACACATGGTCTGGAAATTTTCTGATTGGTCAGCTGTTTGGGGCAGAATTTGCTCTTTCAATCAAGTATCTGACCTTAAAACTCTTGCTTTTCTTGCTTTGTGATAGTGCCACAGGCTAATTAAGAGAAAAAGGTTTGGACAGCTGCTTCCCTGAGCCAATTTATAAAGTGTTAAAAATATTAATTTGGTGCTAAGATAGTATCTGAAACATACAGAGATGGAGAAAGTTCTATTTAACAAAGTTCTTGTCGTGAATCACCCTGTATATTTCTAGAAGAAGTATTTGACAGGCCACTTAGAGTGCTTTCTAGAATGGGCTCTACTATTTGACCCTTAGGCAATCTGTGTGGGTCAGGAAAGGGGTTTCACTATCAGTTCTTGTCTGTTGCCCTTTCCAAGCAGAGGATTCAGCCACTGCTTAAAGCAGAGATGAGCTATCAGTTGAGGAACCTATGTGGGGAAGAGGGGAGAACAATAGGCTGTTGGTACTGCCTGTGTCTAAGTCTAGCTAGTGTATATTTTAGGTGATGAGAAATTATCCTGCTGTGGAATGTTCTGTTTGGCAAATGTGTTGCTAATAAAACACTGATTGGCCAGTGGCTAGGCAGGAAGTATAGGCGGGACTAACAGAGAGAATAAAAAAAACAGGAAGGCGGAGGGAGACACTGCCAGCCGCCACCAGGACAAGCAGCATGTAAAGATGCCGGTAAGCCACGAGCCATGTGGCAAGGTATAGATTTATAGAAATGGATTGATATAAGATATAAGGACAGTTAGCAAGAAGCCTGCCACGGCCATACAGTTTGTAAGCAATGTAAGTCTCTGTGTTTACTTGGTTGGGTCTGAGCGGCTGTGGGACTGGCAGGTGAAAGAGATTTATCCTGACTGTGGGCCAGGCAGGAAAACTCTAGCTACATTATCCAATGAGGAAGTACATTCATACACATGCCCTTGCTAAATGTCTTCTCCACAGGCATTGTCTTCAGTATGTTCAACATTCTAGTCAGATGGAAAATTGGGATATGTATGTATTTCTTAGCAAACACAGAGGAGATGTTAAAGAATGTTCCTAATCATAGAGGAAAATGTATAAAGAACAAAGATCTAGATGTTGCTTGATCTGACATGGATCATGACAATAAAACTGAAAGCAAATAGGTCACTGATACATAGCATATCATGTAGAGTCAATGCTCTTCAGATAAAGTCTCAAGTCTTGTGTTCTTAGTTAAAGGTGATAGAGTTGTAAGAATCATATTTTCAGGATTGAGGGTGGCACTGGGAATGCTCCAGCTTCTCTTAGATGTTAAATGATCGCCCTCAGACTGCAATACTGTAATGGAGTAGGCTCCAAAGCATCAGCAAGAACATGACTGGGCACTGGGAAGAATCTGCTAGCTTTGACTTTCTTCTGCAAAACACATTTACATTTTTCATATCAAATCAGGGTCTAAAACGCAGCTGTCTTTCAGTTTCAGCAATACAGCTGCCCCAAAGAAGTGACAGAGACGAAATGACTGCAGTGCTCACTCTAGACCATGCCAAGAGTTATTGGAATTAGCAATAGGTTAGTCTAAGCACGTGGGAACATTTTCAGATTCTCTGACAGTCAAATGCAGAAGTGAAAGAATTCTCATTTGCATATTTATTAGAGTGATAGAAAACTCTGTGCGCATATATATACATACATATATATATATATATATATATATATATGACATCTATGTGTAGTATCTCTGAATCAGGTTTGAATATTTAGTAAGAAGGCAAAGGGCTGCTTTTGTACTTTTAGTCTGAAGTCTTTTATAAGTAAAATACTAAACTTAGGTTTCTATTTCTAGCAGCCCGAACTAAATTCCACCACATAATCGTAACACTACACTAGATCTCAACTTCTTACCTTAACAATATAGTCATAATCATTAGAACATTGCCCTCAAGAGAAACTGAGAATTGATATAATTGCACACAGAATTCAGACTAAAAATATCTCCCTTCACCTGAGCATTCCATCTGATTGGGATCAGTTTTGATCCATGTCATGGGGTAGATAGATCCTTACCCAAACGCATCATCTGCACCTCTACCCACTGTCAAGAACATCTTTCAAAGTCTTCTGTGGCTTCAGTTGTTACTTTCTTGGGAAAGTTGGGAAGTAACGACTTGTCGAGTGCCTGCTACAGTGCCAAGACAGATTGTGAGACGGCATTGAGAGCCAATGCTGTCACTGCACACCTTTGTTCAGTGGCTTTAACCTCAAATAAATGAGAATCTAATTATGGTGGCATCAGAATAGCTGGTCAAGGAGAAGCTGGTGAAGGTGGTAACTTTGTTTCCTAAGGTGAGTTTTCACAATTTAAGACAGAATAAGCACATTCAGAACAAATTTGTTTATCCTTTTATTAATTGGAAATCTCCTTGGGTCAACATCCAGTGTTGAAATGTGGATTGCATTGACTCCATTACTGTAAAACCCTTCACATCCAGTAATGTTTCCAACTTTGATAATGAACATGTTTGAGTACCAACACTCACACCATTCCTTGAAATCTTGCCCATTAGCTTACTCTAACATCATAAAATATTAGCTGTGTTGTGTGCAGTAAAGAGACCAGTAAAACACCATATGTTGTGTGACTAAACCATTTAAAAATGACCTAGCATTTCTTCCATAATATTCTATGACTTGCTAGAATTTCAGGTTTGATGTTGTCTAATAAGTATGAAACAATTTTGTTTTTTTTACTATGCTCCTTTGTAAACTTTAAGATTCACCTTTCTCATGAAAAAAATATTAGAAGCTTGAATTAAAACACAATAAATTCAGAGAATATTCCTTGCACTGCCCTCTCTAGGTCTTCTGTGGAACCAATGGGTGCTTACTATAAGAAATCTAAAAACCATGTTCCATCTGTCTCAACTGTCTAAAACATGAATGCTTCTCCAAAGACAAACATGAACATGGAATAAATAGACACAAAACCACTTTTCAGGGTAGCTTCTTGAAGAAGCTAGGCTTAGATAAGAACAATGGAGAAAAATGTCATCCTACAAGATTTTTATTTAAATCCAACTTTTGAAGGATTTCAATTTCAAAACTCTGCTTCAAAAATCTAGTCTGCTTATTATGCCAAGATTACTAAACTGGACTGGGGCAAATGGAGAGGAGGTAACTGTCTATAACCCAAATATAATAAAATACCAGCATGAACAAGCAAAACCATGGGGATGTTTACCACTTCTCTTGCTCCCAACATCAATATGTCACCTCCTCTCAGTAATAAACAGAAAAAGACAAAAACAAGGCAAAAATGTGCCATAAATACATAAAATTAAAGTTGTATGGTATCTTATTCTCTTTATTATTGCTATTAGTTAGTACTACAAAGTGGGAATTTTATAAAATCATGAAGTTTATTTTTTTTGTCTCACAATTCTAGCAAGTTCAGAAACATAGCATTAGGCTCTGCCAAGGACCCCCAGGTTTCATTACAGATAGCATGGTGCAGGAGGAAAATAGCTCATTTGTATAAAGAAGTCACTCCTGCAAGAGATATCCCATTCTTGAGGAGGCTGCTTTAAGTCACTCTGAAAAGGGATTCCTTCTGAGAAGCTTCCCCAACACCAATACTTTGGGATCCAAATTTCTAGTTTACTCTTTTGGGGTGCACATTCAAACCATAAGAACAATTAAGTGTGCTTCTGGGGAAATGTGGTTAATATTTTACCACTAGGTCAAATGTTCTATGAACACTCAAATAAGGTTAATTTGTAGAGGAATTTCTAAACAGTCTTATTAAATAAGAAACACAGAGCCAAATACTGAGGTAATAGCCTAAGAGATCAGAGAAATAGTGAATAGCCACAACTAGCCTTAACTTACCACCACACTGTAGCTTTCCCAGAGAGCTTCTTTCTGTCTAAACTGCACTTTTATTGCCTTCCTGTTCTGCCTTCTCATTGGCTCTAAGCCCAGTCACATGACTTCCTTGTCACTGCCTGTCTATACAGACCTCCAGGTCTCTATGGTTGGTACTGGGATTAAAGGCGCTTGTCACCACGCTTAGCTGTGTCCTTGACCACACAGAGACTCTGCTTGCTGTGTGACCGGATTAAGGGCATGTGCTACCACTGCCTGACTTCTGTTTATGGCTTGCTATGTGACCTCTGATCTCCAAGCAATCTTTATTTATTCACATACAAATAAAATATCACACTTCAGCACAAATAAAATATCACCGCATTCATTCTTTGAATGCAATTGAACAACTCTTTGAAAACAAATATATCTGAACATTAGTTTTCTGCTTGAGTGGACCCAAACTCTCATTGTCTGTAGGGGGAGAACATTAAATCCAGGGATCATAGCCACATGACTAGGTATGCGTGCTGTGATGGGGTTAGCCTGTGTTCAGTGTTCAGATCTTGGACAGAAGACTTGAAGAATGAGGGAGGAGGAAGAACAGGCAATGTTTTAATCTTAAATAGTTGGTCCTTTGAAAATGAGCAGCATACACTGTCTACTCTCCTCATGTCAGAAGGCCACTCATGCTTCTCCTGCCCCCTTAAGTTGGTTTATGAATGCTGTTTTAGTGATGACTTGATCTATCGAGCAAAGATAATAAAAAGTCAATAAAGTTCAAAGATGAGCAACCAAATACCCATTTTTAAAATAGATTTCTCTGTAACAAAAGAGCTTCATAACTGAGAAGATGAGTTAATATACGGATCGCTTTAGACAGAGTCCTCCAACTCACTGTGCAAGCTTAATATTAAATAGTGCTTCACTTTCACCGCCTTCCTACAAAGGGACCAGAAGTGAGATGTGGACATAGATATTTATAAAGATTTGAGCTGCTTGGGGAAAACTAACCTGTGGTATGTGAAATATTGTAGGGAAATAAAAATCAGTGCAAGCTGCCTTGTTTTTACAACTTTTGGAAAGTTAAGGCTCCAGACAATTTTTAGTTACATTCTATTTTTAATAAAAATAGACTTCAACCTAAAAATTCCTAAATACATACAGCTGTTTGGTGTTATTTTGAGGCTTCTTTTTCTATGGCATCGAGCAATCACATGGCAGACTCTATGCATTGATTCTGAGATGAACTCAATTTCCACGCATCATTCAATGGTTCACAAAGGTTACAGGAAAGGTGGAGAAACAGATCAAAAGAGACTGAAGTGGTCCGATAGCTTGGCATGAAGTGCCATAACAGCTATCCACTTAGGACAGCATCAACACAGTCCCGTTCAGTGCCCTTGTTAAGTGTGGAGAAAAGGGGACAGCCTAGGTTAGGAGGTTTGGGAGCATTTAAATTTCTTATTACTCTCTTTGTACATCTTCATGAAAAGAAATGAATTCTCATTAAAATGGGAACATTTTAATTTTAAATGCACAAATTAGCCCTTTATAGAAAACGACCCTTATTCTCAAGCATTTGGAAATGTCACCTCTTAAATGCTAAGAACAGCACTCTGACCTTGTTCACCTGTGGACCACACTCTGAATCCAGAGTTCAAAGCAAGACATGTGCAGCTCTCGGGACCTCAGGGGGAGACAGAGAATCAGGTGGCAGGCTTGCCACAAGCTGCACTGCAAGCCAAAGCCTCCCTCAGCAAAGGCTGTTTGCTCTTGGCTCAGCAGAACAGTCCACAAAGGCCTGGAGTGGAGCAGGAAGGTGAGCATCGTCCTTCACTTTACCCTCGACTTCTGAGATTATGTTACTGTTGAGTCTACACTGATCTGTTTATCTTTTCATTTTCTTTTCTTTTCTTTCTTTCTTCCTTCCTTCCTTTCTTTTTTGTGAGGGGGAAGGAGAAACCTTCCTTAAACACTTCTGTAATTGACAGCCATACCAGCAGTAACTATGCTTATTCTGTGTTATTTTGAAACTAGGTTTCAAATGGATATTGCTCAGAGACAAAACTGAATGAAATCTGGAACAAATGGAATAAACATTTCTGTCCTACTGATAAAGCCAGTCTGTGGTATTAGTATTCTATTGTGGGTATAAAAATTCACCCCAAACCTATAATATCAAAGAGAAATTCATACACAGATCTAATGAGCTAAGATGTGGGTATCAGCAGAGCCCAGTACCTTTCCTGATACTCAAGTGCAATGTCACGTGTCTTCACTGTGAGCAAACCTGCCAAGTCCCTTTCACTATGGAAGTGGTGCTCTGACAGCTCTGAAACTGACATGTGAATGTGAGCTGCAGTAACAATGTAGTCCAAGTTGTCTGCTCAGCATCTGAATCTTTTTTTCTCTTAAAAGATTTACTTATTTTTGTTTTTTGTATGTGAATGTTTTATATACATGTATGCCTGCACTCATGTGCATGCGGTACCCACAGGGGCCAGAAGAGGGCATTGGATCTTCTAGAACAGGTGTTTCAGGCAGTTAAAAGCTGCTTTGTGGATTCTGGGAACCAAATCCTGGTCCTCTGCAAGAGTGGCAAGTGTTTTAATTGCTGAGCCATCTCCCTACCTACACCTGAAGCCTTGAAATCATCTGTAGTGTAATGCAGACTGAGGATCACAAAGCCTCGTCTATTCTTAATCATCCAAACACAGTTTTATGAAAAGTTTCCCAACTTTGTCAAGCTAAAACACATTTAAGCCTTGAGATTGTTTCAGTTTTAATACTAGTCAAACCAATAAACACGACTTTCAAAGACAAATATGTATTTACTAGGTTTTATTTGTAAGAGAACTAGATTTAAACCTAGAAAAGATACACCAGGATGATGTGAAGCCAACCAGAAGTTACACCTTCTATAAGAAAAGAATCAGTTACAGAATCTCAACAAATTTGAGTTTTTAAAGGCTAAAAAATTAAATACTGCTACCACAAATATCATTAATAACAAGCTATGGTGTAATTAAAACAGAATTTATTATCAAAGAAGACATGATTAGTAAAGATAGACATTTTTAGCAAAGGTAGCATAGAATTTAGCAGTAGAGCACAAAGAACCAGTTTGGTTTGATTATTCATTTTTATGAATTTTGGGTTTATGTTGGGTTTTTATCTCCTTCAAAATATATATGAGAACAGACCTTACCTGGCTATTGAAAAAAAACCTTTACAAGATAGCGTTTTATTTAGGAAATAATTGCTTTAAAAATAGATTTTTTTTGTGGAAAGGAAGCTTGTAAAGGCCTAAAAGGCTGGGTGATTCCAGGAATACAGCACATTAGGCTGCAGCAGGATCAATATTAGTTGAAATGCAGTTTTAAATCATTTTGATATAACTAATACCTGTGTCTTGAATATTTCTCCTGGCAAAATATTCCAATGTTATATCTAAGAATAATAGCATCAGCCTGGAACTCCAGCCTACTTGGCAAAACCTCATTCCCTTATTTTGAAACAAAATGCCTTTGTGATTTCCATTGAAAATTGCTTCTTTACCACCTGGTGTTCTCTGGGCTGCTCAGTGACTGTTGTGTTACAAAGCAGAGCCATGGCTATGTGAGGGGAAATCGAATGACTGGCTACAGAAATGAATGCATATGTGCCCAGAACACCTGTAGTTACAAAGTCCCGTATGAAGCCACATCTATTCTTAAGACTTTGTAGGTCTTTAATACCAGGTCATAGCCATAAGGACATAATTCCCCCTGGTTCTTTTGTGACACCTGTCACCCTCTACATCTTGGAACATGGTTGCCTTCCACCCTGAAGAAGCTAGCATGGAGGAAACTATTTCAGCATCCACGTTGGTCAGCTTAGACATACTCGATGGTTAGATGTGCCTGATGACGCTTGTGCATTCACACATCTATGTCCAGCTAGGAATCTGCTACCTTGTGCCACTAGCTAGCACTTGTGTCAAGCAGATACACGTATACATGTCTACGTACACACACGTATATTTATGGGGGGTCTTGCTACTGTTGTCTAAGCTGACCTTGACTTGTAGGTCCTTCTCTGTCTACATCTTGAGCAGCTGGAACTACAGGGTGTGTCACCACTCTGGCATCCCTCACTGTATTTTAACTAGTTAGATGAATACTGGCATTTGCTAAAGACTGTGACTGTGCTCTTATTGCCTGTCTGTACTGTCCATTTCTGAACAAGTGCTTTTCCATGCAGGCTGTTCACAGTGTGGCCAATTTAATTAAACAGAAGTCCTTAGAGTTATCAAAACATCAGTAGTATACAGCACTTTTCGGATAGTGGAATGTGGTCGGTAAATCATCCCACAGCCCCCACCCTCCCACATACCCAGACCCACAAAGCAATAAAACAGTAAAACCTGTTAAAGGTAAATTTTAGAAATTCCAGAAATTAACAAAAGCCCTGAAAAATAGGAGTGCTTCTTCAAGAAAAAAAAATTACTCTCATAATTTTAATTGGGTTTATGTTATTTGAACGTTACCTTTCCTTTATCCTCAGCTCTACAGAATCTTTGCAACCAGCAGCCTTGAAATCCTAGCATACGTGGAAACCAGAAGGTATGCAAATATAGGAAGGATAAACCAGGTCCAAGTCTGAGAAAGGCCCATCTGTAGAGCACAGGCATTATTGACCTGTTAGTTCCCTGGAAAAACCTGTTCATAGGACCGTGTCCTTATCTGGTCTGTCTGGGAACTCCCTCTGCAGGAAAAGACCTATCCCCAGAGTGTTTGCAGAAAACATTCAGCAGAAAGCCTTGAACATTACAGCCGCCTAAGGCTGCAATACCAGTTCAGGTAAACAGCAGTCTGGATAAAAAATTTAAAGGAAGATCTGGGGTATACAAGAAGACTGTAGGACTTTGAAAGCTCTGACAGTCCCAGGGTGGCATAAAGACATGCACATATGCACAGCTGAGCACATGCCCAGGAGAGGGCAGAGACAGCCACAGTCTTTAGCCACTGGTTGATGGAGACTTTCCTGATGCAACATGTAAAGGAAAATGTGAGGTTATAGTGTCCCTCTGTGCTGAGCTAGACCCCAGATAGACTCTTCAATCTGAAGTGAAAGACAGCTGGGGAAATATGACCAATAAATGCACTGATCGTGATGATAACTGCAGAGAGATACTGGTGGCTACACACTGCAGGGAACACAAACTTAACCCAAGAGAGTAATGGACTTCAAACAGTGACATCACCGAACACAAGGCAGAGGGGACGATGACGTCTGTATTTATCATGTGATGGAGTTCATATCTGAAATACTCAGGCTTTTGGTCTGGGCATGGTGCTCAGTGGTAGAGAGCTGTCTTAGCATGTTCTAGGTCTGACTCTCAGTCCAAGTCAAAGAAAACAAAGAAAAATAAAATATTAAGTTTTTCATCAAAGCCATGAAAATAATACATAAACAAGACAATATAGTCCATTCAGTCAAGGAAGCATTTCCAAATTGGCCCAGGTTCCAGGTGCTGAACTTGATACAGGAGAGACATTAAATATGATCAAAGGGAAAATTAAATGTGAGGAAATTTTAATATCAGCCATAAATAGCATATCCACGAATGAATAGAAACTATGAAGGACCAACTAGTGATACTAGAGGAAAATGCACAATCAACTAAACAAATGTTAGACATCCTACTTCACAAATCTGATTCTTAGAAATCAGAGTTAAAATTAATACCCTTTAAAACTCACTCAACAAATCCAGAATAGTGTAAACCTAAGAGGTTTAGTTTAGCACATCTTGGGGAAACTGCTGTTGTCAAAGGTGGAGAACCATGAAGGTTGAAAAACAAAAGAAAGACTATTCAGTAAGAGTAACAGTTGAGTTCTCACTTTAAGACAGGTAGGCAAATAAAAGAGGGTGACAGATTCACAATGAAGCAAATGAAGAATTGTCAGCGGAATTCCGTCCGTAGCATCAGAGGACAGGGCTGTAGCTAGCAGACCCACATGATGAGAAATACTCAGAGGAGCCATGTAGGCTGAATAGAAAAGGTACCAGACTGCAAATTTATCCCCCAAATAAAGGACTCAGTAAAGTTAACTATACCTGTAGAACTGAATGGTAGCACAAATACATTTATTTGTTTGTACTTCTCTTCTTATGCTTTGAAAAGCAAGTTCACAACATTTATAAACCTATGCTGATGAGTTTATAATATATACATTTGTAATTTATATTACTATTTCAGCACAAAGGTGTAAACAGAGCTTCTGTATGCTGCTGCCAGTCAGTACTAATTGAAAGTAGATTGTCTTGAGTTTAAGACACTAATTTAGTCTTAGTCAATCAGTTAGGAAATTAATACAGTCTAAAGATACAAAAATACAGTTAAAGTGATATACCAGACAATGACTTGTCGACAGAAAATAAGGAATGGAGAACAGACATAACAGGTGTGGAGAGCAAACAGAAAACTGCGTGTATGAAGCCCACCATGAGAAATTATACTAAATATAAATGTATCAAAGGTACATTAAAACAGATTTGAAAAATGAACAAAAACAAAAAATGAACAAATAGATATTGCTTTTCACATTAAGGAAAAGAGAGGATAAAAACAAAGATTAGAAAAAGGTACACCACACACACACACACTAACCACAGAGCTGGACTGCGGAAATTAGTATCAAGAGCCTAAATATTTACTAACACAGGCATCGATAAGACAGGGATCAATCGTGTCATTCACATATATATTTCATAACATCTCATGCATGTGCACATAATTAGGTTAACATATGTAAATATATTATATGTTATTATGTTAATGTATATGTTAATATATTATATGTTAATCAATGGGTAATTCACAAAAAATGCAGGTTAAAATCAGATCTGAAACTGCTTCAAGTGAGAAATGACTACACTGCTAAAAGAAATAGACAATTCAATGACAACTGCTGAAGACCTAGACCCTGCACTTTCAAAAGTCTTTAGAATTAGGCAGAAGCTCAGCAAAGATGGAGACATCACCCAGAACTAACAAGTATCTATTGACTCTAAGCTAAAGGAGAACATTCCATCTTAAATGCATGCGGGAAAATGGTTCAGGAAAATAATGTGGTCTGCCATAAAAGCACCTTTCATAAACCAAGAAAGATTGAAATCATTCAAGGTGCCTTTTTCTAAAAACAGTGAAATTAAATAAGAAATCAATAATGGGACAATTTAGAAAGTTGCAGTGAGTTAGAAGTTAAATAATAGTCTCCTAAATAACCAGTAAGTCACAGAATAAATCACAAAAAATTTGAAAAGACATTGACATAAAAATATAAAACTAATTAAACTATGGGATGCTACTGTTAATATTTATTGGAGAAAGTAGAGCTGTGAACACCTATATTAAAATAGACATGCCTTATGCTATTAAGATAAACCTCCACCTTAGAAACTGGTTAAAAAAGAACTAGACTTGCAGGAGCTGGAAGAACTGCACAAGGAGTCTTTCCTCCTTAGAACATTTGGAGGATGTATATTTCCCCGACACCTAGTTTTTTTTTTGGTTTTTTTTTTTGTTTTTTTTTTTACCTTGGCTTTAAAAACTTGGAAATTTTTATTGTCTCAACCCAAAAGGTAAGTTCATAGGAATTTGCTGCAACAATCCTAAGAAAATAATCTACAATGATATTAAAAACTGTTTTATCATCTCAGTAAATACTGAGAAAAGATTTGAAACTATCAGATGCCTTTTTATTATAAAAAATACTCAACAATTATAGGAAAAGAAATGAAACTTTCCAACTAGTAAAAGATGTGGGAAATATGCAGGTGACATCATACTTTGTGGTAATGACTGGATGCTTTGCCTTTAGGTTTGGGGACTAGATGAGGACATCTGCTTTTTGTCGCTTTAATGTGACATCAGGCTGCAAGTTCCAGTTGGGGAAATTACAAGAGATACAAGCAATACAAGGCATTCATTTTATGAAGATGCAAAACCATTTTCCTTTTCAGAAGAAGTCATCTGTATGGAAAGTCAAGGGAAAGAGCTAAAACACATTCAGCACAGGAAAGACATGAGATCACTACATAGAACTGATGGTATATGCTTGCGCTGAACAGTTTCAATAAAAGACTAAGGAAACTATCATTTACAGTAGCATTCATGAGTTCAGTAAAAACTACAAAACATGTTGAAAGAAACCAACAAGGCTACTCAGAAAACTCATCCCAATTTCCTGAATCTGAGAACTTAGTATTGTCAGGATGCCAATATTCTCTAAATCGAGTTATAGGGTAACCAATCACTTTATAATTGAATTCAAGGCCTGTTCCACAAGAGGAATTTCATGTGTGGTACTATAAAAACATGCTTAAAGACCCATGACTAGAGAGCTCATAGGCCCTAGGGGGAGAATATACTGGTGGTATTTGGCCCTCCAAATATTTATATTATTTTCCATTTGTTTGTCATAGAAGCTCCTTTCTCAGTGAATAATAACTAATACAAGAGACCCACAACCAGTCAAAGTGGTGAGAATAAGTTACTGATCACTCCACTAAAGATGGGCCATTGACATTAACTCTGTGTTAGTTAGAGTTTCTATTGCTGTGAAGAGGTACCTTGACCATGGCAGGCAACTCTTATTTAGATGGGGCTGGCTTACATTTCAGAGGTTTAGTCCATTATCATCACGGCAGGAGCATGGTGACAGACAGACTGCTGTAGAAGGCACTGAGAGTTCTACATCTTAATCCTCAGGAAGCAGAAGGAGACTGTTCAGCACACAGGGCATAGCTTGAGCATATGAGAGTTCAAACCCGACCCCCACAGTGACACACTTCCTCCAAAAAAGCCACACCTACTTCAATAAAGCCACCCCTCCTAATAGTGCTATTCCATACGGGCCAAGCATTCATGCACATCTATGGGGGCCATCCCAATTAAAAGTACCACACTCTCTTAATCCAAGGTCCAAGGAAGATCTTTTAAAGGAGACAAAAGGAATATAAGAGCTTGATGATGAGTGGAGGATTGTAAAATGCTATCTTCTCAAAGTGCCATGGTTGATGCACACATCAACTCACAGAAGATGTGGTTGCCTTCACAAGATCTGTAGAAGAACAAGCCTAGTGAAACTTTCAGCATGGGTAGAAGGGGCTTCTGAGGCCCCACTCTGTAGCTGGAAAGCTAGTGCAGTTACTTGTTGATAAAAGGAGAGTCACTTTTCTTTGGGGATGTAGATGCTGGTAGTTTACTCATATCCTGGTGGATGGAGTCATCACTAATTGACTCATAGAGTTAATAAGATAATCTGGGATGGAGAAATCATTCAGTGGCTAGAGTACTCACTACTCTTACAGAGGACCAAACTTCAATTCTTAGCACCCACATCTGGCAGCTAACACCTGTCTATAACTCTAATTCTAAGGGTTTGACATTGTCTTCTGGATTCTGTGGACACCTGCATTCACAGGTACCTACCCATATACCAACAGACACATATAAAATCAGCAGGGAGACAGGTTACAGGGTCTGGAAGGCAGTTGAAGGGAAGTAATGAGGGGGTGCTTGTAATTAAATACATTGTCATCGCCAATTGTAGATGTAACCAACCGTCTTATTAAATAAGAAACACAGAGCCAAGGTAAAGATAAAAGCCCAAGAGGTCAGAGCTAAGAGACTTACTGCCTGCTGCCAAGCCAGCCTCTTCCGCCAAGAGACCTCTCCGAAAAAGGGAGCTACTTCCTGTGCGTTTGTCTTACAAAGAGTTCTTGTTCTTCCTTCTCATTGGTTGTAAACCCAACCACATGACCATCTTGTCACTGCCTATCTGTAGGTCACTCCAGGTCTTCTATGGTTGGTATTGAGATTAAAGGCGTGTGTCTCCAATGCTGGCTGTATCCTTGAACACACAGAGATCTACCTAGTTCTGCTTACCAAGTGCTGGGATTAAAGGCGTGCACCACCACCGCCCTGGCTTTCCCTATGACTTGCTAATAGCTCTGACCCCTAGGCAACTTTATTTATTAACATACAAATAAAATCACATTTCAGCACAAATAAAATACCACTATAATCATGTATGACATTTTCAAAGCATAAATATTAAATATTTTTAAAGATTTCTAAAATGACAATAGAAATAAGGTAGATCGAGAGACTTCAGGTATAGAGGGAATATATCAGCAAGAGGGATGTATAAAAAATATTGAAATAGCAGGAAAGGAAGTTACAAAACTAAACACCCACTCCTAAAACATCTTAAAGGATTACACACTTAGAAATCTTTGACTCTTCTGTTTTGATCTGCAGTTCTAATCTAATACATAGTTTGTTTACACTCTTAAAGAATAACATCACTCATAGCATTTTATTTGTTTTTACCCTTTAACTTTTTAAAATGTTTTTGTTTTATAAACATCAAATATATCATGCCTGAAAATGACTAAGATATGATAATATACATTTCTTTGTGGATTCAAATACACTAATGCTGTGGGATGTTCTGTATGGCAAATGTGTTGCTAATAAAGCACTGATTGGCCAGTGGCTAGGCAGGAAGTATAGGCGGGACTAACAGAGAGAATTAAAAGAACAGGAAGACGGAGGGAGTCTCTGCCAGCCACCGCCAAGACAAGCAGCATGTAAAGATGCCGGTAAGCCACGAGCCACGTGGCAAGGTATAGATTTATAGAAATGGATTAATATAAGATATAAGAACAGTTAGCAAGAAGCCTGCCGCAGCCATACAGTTTATAAGCAATATACGTCTCTGTGTTTACTTTGTTGGGTCTGAGCGGCTGTGGGACTGGCAGGTGAGAGAGATTTGTCCTGACTGTGGGCCAGGCAGGAAAACCTCTAGCTACACACTAATGTTTTAATTTTTAAAATTCTTTAATAAATACTTATATATTATTTTATGCATATGTATATGCGTGCCTGACTGTGTATGTTTAGTGTGTGTGTATAGTCACTCACAGAGGCCAGAAGAAGGCATCCAATTTCCTGGAACTGAGTTATAGGAGTTTATGTGCTACCATGTGGGCTCTGAGAACTGAACCCAGGTCTCCTGGAAGATTACCAAGAGCTCTTAAACCCTGAACTATCTTTTCAGCCCTTAAAATTGCTAGGTGTATATGAAATATATAATAATTTGAGGTGGATAAATAATAGTAAGTGTTCTCTGACAAATATTAATCCAGACATTTGAGGGGGAAATTTCAGTCCGTAGGTGAATGAAGATATAGCCCACAAACTAGCTCAGTAAAAATGCATCAGTATGAGTGATGGGAAAAATGGGCCTCAGCACACTGAGCTGGATGAAGAAAGTGCATATTTATGCACCTGACAGGAGTCATTTGTGTGAAATTACTCTGTGAACGCCTTTGGGATTAGCTTTAACACCAAAGTTTTCCAAATTAAAAAAAAAAATAGCTGAAAACTTCTATGACTTAAAAGAGGGGAAACTATCAGTTTTGATTATCTAAACATAGTGAATATGATTTGGCTTAAAATGACTTATTACATGGAGAGTCAATAAATGGAGTGGATGAGGCAGAAGCCAAATTTAATAAGGAGTAAATTAAGTTCAAGGAATTCGATAAGTAGTGGGAAATAGTTGTGCTGTATTGTCTCCACAGATGGATTAAATTCAAGAGAAAAAAAGACAGCCACAATGATGCCCAAACCAGGAAGCTAACAAGACAAGCAGCTTGTGCCATGTGCAATTAGTGGCCCGCCGGATTTCATACAATGCATGACTTTAATCCCAAAGCCCTTCCAAGCCTCTACTCCAAAAGGACATTGGGTGAATTGAGATTCATGTCTATAACAACTCTGAAGTACAGAAAGGTAGGCTAATCACACTTAACAGCATGTTTTGATGTAAATGGCTGGATACAGCTATCAAGCAAAGATGATTCCCCATATCTTCAGGAAATGGCTCTTTAATTGTACAGTAGGAATATTTCAGTGAGGGAACGACAGTGAAAAAGCCAATGTCAGTTATCTCTTGGGTTTATACTTCATCACTTACTTTGTAAGGAAGGCTATGTAACTACTCTGTGGTGTTATGAAGTTAAGGTTTATAAGTGTGTAGAAGGCTTTAAGTAAATTCGCAATACAAATGCAATGCTATTTAGCAAACACTATCATAACACAACCTGTCAGGTTCAGGTGTGAATATTTTGAAAGCATTAGTTTGCTTAATTCTCAATACAAGTCTATTAGATAAGTATTGTCACTTTGCATTTGAAGGAGAAGGTACAAAAGTTTGAATAACTTGTTGACATAGCAATCTGAAGTGATTTGTGGCTTAACTGCTATGATACTGCATGTGCCAAGTATAAACAGCAATGCTTTGCTTGCCATTGAATTCTGGGTAGCAAGTTTTATAAGGGAGGACTTGGGGGAGAAATTAAGTGAGATATCAGAGAGAAGGAGAAAGAAAGAGAAGACATGCTGGAGGCAGGAATGAGCCTGTTCTCTTTTGGTGTATTTGTAAGAGATTTAAAGAAAACCAGGAAGCACACATTCAACTGTGGACCCTAAAATGTTTGAATATGAAACTTAAATGTTTGCAGTTACTTCAAAAGGGAAAAAGCTGATCTCATCTTAAGTCATGGAAAATCATATTACCCACTCACAAATGAAATTTAGCAATGAAGGAGCACACTCCACCAAATTCATTCCCTGTCACTGAATTAATGTTGGATATGGCTTTTAAATAACTCATTAGTATGACTCTAATTCAGAAATACTTGGAAGGTCTAGTGCATGATGAAAACACTAAATGTTTTAGAAACCGCACAGGCAAACAAACTATTCATTATATCCAGGCTCTTTCATAATAGTAACATAAACAACAACTGTCACATCAATGTTCATCATAAATCAATGCACCTTTCTGTGGCACTACTATGCTCCTATTTACACAGAACTTTCAGGGGAGAATGCTTGAAATCATATGTGAACAAACTAAGGAACTCCTCCAAAGCAAAAAAGAGGTAGTTGGGCGTCTGTCATATGCATGGACCTAGAAACAGAAGAATCATTTATTAAAGGAAAAATGATCTGAACATTGGAGGAAGCAGTGGTTTGGGGTGGAAAGAATGGGAGAGAAGAGATTTTTAAATGGGTAGAAAGGGTATATGCAGACACTAACAGTGGAAACTCCAAATTTGACTTTCTGGGTTTTGATGTTACATGCAGGAGGTTGAGCAAAAATTTCACCTTGTTTTTCATCTTCCAAAGTGTAATAACTACAACAATTTGAAAAGATTTATAGACAAAGTTAAGGAGTATTGTTTTAAAATATTGCATTCATTTATTTTAATACTTTATTACTAACTTACAGAGCATTAGTTTTCATAAAGGCATATTCCAAATAGAATTGGTTATTGTTGTTTCTCCCCATGCCACTTCCTTCCCATCCCCACTCCTCTTGGACTCTCCCACCCCATAGCCTGATTTTCAGTTTTGTGTAACATGTGACTATGATCATTGCCCTCTCTCTTCCCTTCTTGTGGTATTTTATCTAGTTTCCTACTGTGTACCTCTACATCACAGCCTCTTATGTACAGACATACAAACATTACAAGTTAGAATCTGCATAGGAGTTTATTTTTATGTTTTGTGATGTCAGGGTTCATACCAAAGGCCTTGAGAATGCACAGCCAGTCTGAATCCAGTGAATTTAATATTGACAATCAACTGTAGTGACTTGAAAGAAAGTTACAAAATGACAGCTTTTATAGTAATTATTTATCAATGAACAACAAAATTAAAGGAAGGAAATAAGATGGATTGATAAATTACCTTTGATTTGTATCAATAATTTCAGAGGTAAGTAGAAACTCTATGCAGGAATACAAATATTGTAGCAAATACCTAACACAAGGAAAAATTAAATGGTCAGATGACTACCATTTGTATGTATTTATTCTTCATCTCCAGTTTCTTCATCTTCATGTAAACTGACAATTTCTGTTCTAAGTTTTGAGGCAGGAAGAAAGGGGTGTGTGTGTGTGTGTGTGTGTGTGTGTGTGTGTGTGTGTGTGTGTG
>CABHPQ010155362.1:35405-46453 GCA_902168405.1 Peromyscus aztecus
TCTCTCTCTCTCTCTCTCTCTCTCTCTCTCTCTCTCTCTCTCTCTCTGCTAATCATTGGGTAGAGGTGAGCCCTATTTATGAGCAATGGACCCCAAACAGACTGTTCATACCATTTGACTCTGGCTGACTAATTGAGTAGAAGACAATTCATTTAATTGAATTTGGAAAGTTAAGAAAATACATTTTGTAGCACTCAAAGCCAAAAGGACTAAACAAAAATCACTGGGTGTCAGCTATATCATAGCCTCATCTGCTCTCCCAAAATACAATTAACATAGTCTTAAATCATTTATTGCAACCTCATTGTGTATGATTGACTAAGACTGTTATGAGCAAGCCCTGGAAAACATTTGAAGCTCCAACTTTGAGCCATTTTGAGATGAAGGTAAATATTGATAGTACCATGCTGTGTGCATATGAAAAATGCCAAACACATGGGTATAACATTCCCAAGGGCAAAGAAGAATTCTGCCCAAAAGACATGGTAAAATAAAACAACTTTTACAGTGTGAGATAAATCAGACTTCTGTTCTTGCTTCATAGTTCCACTCACTGATGCCTGTGAGAGTGTGAATAAATGCAGGGACTGTACAGACCAGTATGTGTTCTGTTCCTCAGTTATTAACAGACCGACAAATTTAGGGACGATGGTATTTGAAACCCATTAGCGACAATGTATTTGCGGAACATGTTGTGGTTTATGGATTCCAATTTGTATGCAGTAACTTCTTGACCATGCAGGAAAAGGGTTACTCTAGGGGGAAAACCCATAACAACGCTTGTTAAAATTTATGAAAGTGTGAAGGAGAGGTGATGGGCCCTGGATTCCACTTTGAGAAGATAATTCTTTTGTCTAAGGACGGTCAACCATATTATAAAGTGGAAAGAGGTGGAATGAAATGATGTAGAAGACAAAATAGAAGAAATATTTCAAGAAACAAGGAAAAATGGGCTGGGGTTATAGAGTGAGGTTACAGAGTACTTGCCTATGCACAGATCTCTTAAGAGTTTATTCCCCAACATTATAATACTGAAGGTCAATCTCTGGTACATGATAAGGCCACAAGCTATCATCTTGGTTAATTTCAGTTTCTTTATGTGAGGTGGGTTCCTCATTATTTAGTTCTCAACAGGAAGATGGTTAATCTTTTGTCAAAACTATGGTAGAAAGAGTTTTGAGTTGAGACCTAGGTATCTTTTAAAGTACCTTCTCACAACAAGACCATATTAAGACACTATTTCAAAGTTATTCATGTTATTTATATTTAGAAAATTCCAGTGAAAAATTAGAAAACAAGTAGTTATTAAAGAAGCATCTAATTTGTCATTATTGTACTCAATGCACAGCAATTTTCTGCAGGATGTTACCTCATATATAATAGTAGATGAAACAGGCAAAGTATATTGAAGGAGCTCACACTTAGGACAAATAATGTACTTCTATTGATATATTAGTATGCTTAAATACTTACTGATATTACTATATACGGAATTTTAGGCTTTGACTATATTGTTATTCCCTGTCCCAGACAAATACAAACCATGCCACTATTTACTGGCTAGCTGGAAACTAAAATGGAAATATATAAAAAGAAAACCTAGATGAATTGCAAAATGATTACTGCATTTTAGGAGTGTGTAGTGGTTTTGCATGAGAATGGCCCCCATAGGCTTATATATTTGAATGTTGGTTCCCAGTTGGTAGAACTGTTGGGGAAGGATTAGGAGGTGTGACTTCACTGAGGAGGTGTGTCGCTGGGGGTGGGTGTGACTTCACTGAGGAGGTGTGTCGCTGGGGGTGGGTGTGACTTCACTGAGGAGGTGTGTCACTGGGGGTGGGCTTTGAGGTTCAGAATCCGCACCAGGCCCAGTCTCACCCTCTCTGCAGAGTTTGTGGAACAGATGTAAGCTCTCAGCTACTGCAGCAGCACCGTGCCTGCCTGATGCCATGCTCCCCACGATGGTAACAGACTCACCTTCTGAAACTGTAAGCAAGGCCTCAATTTAATGCTTTCTTTTATAAGTTGCTGTGTCCATGGTGTCTCTTCACAGTGATAGAAAAAGTAACTAAAACAGACTGGATGATATGAAATGACAAACCAATTTATTACAGTTTTTTTTTTTTTTTTTTTTTTAGCTTCCATTGTAAGGTGTATATTCTTTGAAATGGGAAAATTACCCTACCAACCTTGAGTAAGTACATGTTAGTGTCCTGGCTAGTTTTCTGTCAACTTGAGACAAGCTAGAGTCATTTGGAAAGAAGGACTTTCAATTGAGAAGATGCCTCTGTAAGATTTGTCTACAGGGAAATCAGTAATGTATTTTCTTAACTACTGATAAATGTAGGAGGTCCCAGCTCATTGTATATGGTGCTACCACTGGATAAGTAGCCCTGGATGCTATAATAAAAGAGGATGAACAAGCCATAATGAAGAATCCAAGCCAGTAATCAGCACCTTTTAGCCTGTGTATCATCTCCTGCCTCTAGGTTCCTGCCCTGAATTTGGACTGTGGTGTGAAAGTGTAAGATGAAATAATAAACCGTTTCCTCCTCAAGTTTATTTTGGTCATGGCATTTTATCTTAGCAGCAGAAACCCTGACTAAGACATAGAGTAGAGAAATACATGCATTTTTTCTTTGGCTGCATACATAGATTAGAAACTCTAGAGGGAAAAAGGCAGTCAAAACTATCTATATTAGGTTTAATCCTTTCAAAAAGTAATCATAAATTGCATAATTGTGGTTTGTAAACTGGAAGTAAAAGAGAAAGTTATTAGAACAGATGTCTGGAAAGACTTTGGTCCACTGTTTCTGAGGATACTTGGCTATTATTTTCACTTTTTTCTATAGAGCTGTGAAGTCAAAACTGTTTCACACCCCCATGCTAATTGTATTTGCCACGATTCTAATGATATTAGCCTTTTCAGTTTTCAATGTGTTTATTTATGTATGGAGAACAAGGAGGTCAACAAGGGGGGTTGGATCCTCCAGAACTGGAGTTACAAGAAGCTATGAGCCATGACGCTGGTGCTGGAAACTCAAGCCAGGTCCTCTGAAGGGCAGTAAGTACTTATAACTGCTGAGCCATCTCCCTAATCCAAATTATTTGCATTTTTAATTTTAATTTCCTTACAAGTAGATTGAGGCTTTCAGAAGTCCTAGATGTGGCATTAAGGATAGACTGGATGCAGATACAGCTGTGACAATACAGATGTCTATTAACACCAATTATTAAAGCTACATTTTATCTTCCATTGAGCTTTCACCCTTCTCAAAGCAGATATTCCCCTTTTCAGGAACATTTTCTCCTAAATGCATTAGCATTTGTTCCCTACAGTTTTCTTCTACTGTCCAGGCCTTATAATTGGGAATAAGGGAGGATATACTAGTTAATTTACTATTAATTAGGAGAAATTTAGGATATGGGAGGACAGGCATCTTATATTGTTGTCTACTGTCAAACTATTGGATCAATATTCTTTACTCCATTAACTGTTTTATGGAATCAGAGTTTTGAAATTATGTGTAGAATCCACATTTCAATGATTCAGATTACTGAATTATATTAGTTTATGCTAGCATGAAGCTATCCTATTTAAGTTTTTCATAAAAATAATTGGGATGTTTCTTAAATTTTTCTCTCAATGTCTTAAAAGTCTCTGCTGTGGAATATTCCTTTACACTGTGTGAATATATGTTGCTGTGATTGGTTTAATAAACATGCTGACTGGCCAATAGCTGAACAAGGGAAGGTTAGGCAAGAGAGCCAAACTGAGAATGCTGAGAGGAAGAAGGGTGGAGTCTGGAGTCACCAGCCAGATGCAGAGGAAGCAGGGGATGAACTTGCCATGTTAACAAAGACACCACCACATGGCCGACCATAAATAAGGAATGTGGGTTGACTTAGGACATTGAGATAAAACACGTACATCCACACAAAGCCTGAGTAAGCTTTAAGAAAAGGTTCTAAATGCATAGAAACAGAGCCAGATGAGATTTCCTAGTCTTTGGTCTCTCATGCCAGCCACAGTACAGAGACACATCTCCTGGCAGCTCCCAGCACACCATGAGCTAAGCCATATGGCGGGTTCCTGCAATCTCTCACAGGGGCTGCAGTATAAAGAGGCTTCTTCCAGCCACTGCCAGTGGAATTAAGCTACCAGAGCAAACTCCACCATCATGCTGCATGGTGGGTTTAGAGTCTCGTTCATACAGACAGAAAAAGATTACAGATACTCAATAAAGACAGATTCAGACAGAGGGGGAAACAAACTCTAAACAGGTTACAGAGAGTTTAAAAATGTACAAAGCCTTGGGAAAGAGAAGAGAATGAGTATATTTGTCTTAGATTAAAAAATATAGTTCTAAAATAATAAAGTTCTTAAAAAGGGAGTAAAGTAATATAAAAAAAAGCCACTTAAAATACACAGAGAGTCTGGATACTGTATGTTATTATTTTGTCTTTGAATTTTTTTAATGTTGGGGAAGGAGCAATGGTTACTAAGAGACACTGGAATAAAGCTGCTAGATTAAACCAACCTATATGTTTAAAAAATATCTTAACTTCTAAAGATTTAAGATTAATTAATTAACTTTGTATTAATTAGAAATGCTTTCCAAGATCTCCTATGCCTTTCTCTCCCAACAGTCTGAACAGGCATTTCAGGCAGCATGGAGCCTGATCATCCAGGAGGGAGCTTCTAGTTCAGTTCCAGTTTGATTTCTCTATACTTTTAACCTAGTTGTATGGTGTTTTCAACAGTAGGGTCTTTTCAACCAGTTTTAGTGGGCAACTGAGAAGTATGGCAAGAGCCTGGACTGTTTTCTTGATCTCCCTGACCAATAATTCATAAGGTAGTATCTCACAACTGGTAGTAGAGTTTGTATTTTATATCCTGGCTTCCAGGACCAGCAGCATGTAGACACACAGAGTATTTCCCATGTAACTTACTTTTAAAACATATCTACGTATGAATTCTAGGTATGACAATATCAACCTACCAAGCAAGAGGTGTTCAGTGGTGCAATAGTGATATGGCTGTCATGGGATTAGCCAACTAGACGTTGGATTCAGGGCCTGCTCTACATCAGGGAATTCACTCCACTTGGTCAAAAGTCTATGGCTGAGGAGGTTGAGGAGGTCTTGGGTCTTAGAGATGAACTTACTATTGCTGATTAGCTGTCATAGAGCCAAGCGGCCTTCTAAATATTTATGTTTATGCCAGTGCACAAATGTTATTCCCAAACTTAGTCAGAGACACTTCTTTTTGAGATGAACTTTGATGCAGGTAGGGACACAGTGTGGCTGAGAATAATTTAAAGTTACTCCCTGAACAGGGCAGTTAAACCATGCACTGAAGGAGAGGGAGCAGATGAGTGTAAAAGATAGGAGATAGGGAGGAAGGGGTGAAATGCTATCCTTGGCTCATGGCACAGCCAATGAGTCATGGCAGTACAGAAGCCCTCAGTGTCTGTAATAGGCCTACATAAAATGGAGCCTATCAAAAATCAACTATGGATTGCAAAGAGCCTGATGGAGCCTTATTTCTCCCTGTTAAGTTATTGGCTACTGGTGGCTTCTAGGGAAGGAACAATCATTGTCTCCAGTTGTGTACTAGGAGGAACCCCACAGACTCCCAGGGATAGTCAGTCCTACATCCATGGTCATACAGATGATCTTGATTAAACTTGGAATCTCAAAAAAAGACATGGATATGAGAAAAGAATGAAATGCTGGGGCAGTAATAGGGGCTGCAGTATTAGAGATGGTGTGGTTTACAGTAATCAGAAAGTACTATATACATGAAGGAAATTGTCAAAGAATGAAATCAATAAGTTATAACTGTTTTTCAAACTATGCTGCCTTTTTCTATTTTTCTGACATTAGATTCTGCAGATGTTATTGTTAGCTTAAAAAAAAACCCACATGACTTTCACAGCTAAGAATCAGCAAAGGACGGATGACATGACATTCCCTTTCTATCTAGTGAGCCTTCCTTGGCAATTCAAAGTGGAAACCCACAGGGTAACCACAGGAGGTAACACCTTCCTGGATCAATATTTGTGCATCAGACGATATAAGAATATTTTGTAAGGTTCATAAATAAAGGGCTTTTTTATTTCTCCTGACTCAAAGTGAAATTAAAAGAAATTTTGCTGTCAAGGGATTTGGCTTCTCCGGAGCAAACAACCTACTAAAGGAAGGCTTTAAATCCATCAATTAAAGGCAAACATTCAGTGAAAAGAATGGTAGAAACGTTTCTGATCTGAGGGTCTTTTTTTTCCAGTTAATTGGTAGTTTCATAAAAACTGTGTCATATCAAATAAAATCAAGTACAATCTTTTAGAAAGTGTCAAGTTTGATTCAGTTCCACTGAACACCCATTAAATAGCTAGTTTTTATGATGTACAATAATGTTATGGGATGCCTGTGATATGACAAAGAAAGCACCAATCTGGTGGTCTAATGAACCTGTGATCTGGTGAGGAAACTTGGACAGCAGTAAAATGAATAAATGAATGAATGAATAATTAAATAATTGTGGAGTTGTATTTATTGGATGTGTAGATTTGCCAAACGCAGCAATGATTGGACTTGGAATTACAGAGCAAGGAAGACTCAGTGAAGCAGACCATGGATGGGAGGTGTTTTCTAACTGGTACCACACCTCTGTGTAGAAGAGACCTAGAAAGCAATAAAGAATGTAAAACTTATGTGGTACAGATGCTGAGCAGTCAAGTTCAATAAGAGCTGTTAGTGGAGATGGATGTGATTGGATTAAGTATCACTAATATTGAACAGAAAGATGACCTCCACCCTGCTAATCCAGTCTTTGGATCTGATAGTATTTAACATCAGGGGACTTGAAGGAAGAGAGTTTGACAGTGGCGGGGGGTGCTGTGGGGCTGGGTGTTAGTTATGTGATTGCAGTATGGGTAGTGCTTTGTTAAGCGGATTCCAGGTTAAACTGTTAGTACAGTATTTTCTAACGAAACGGGGAGTGACCTTGAAAATCTACTGTACCAACATTCTCCAGTTACCTCACAGTAAAATATTTAAAAAGGACCATTGAATCATGACCCAGTGAAGTTTATTTCAGAGATATGAAAGTGGTTAAACATTAGGAAATTCATTAATATAATTCATCATTTAATAAAGTAAGGGGAAAATCACCTCTAAAGATGCCAAAAATGCATTTAATAAAATTCATCACCACAGTAACTTTACAGTGTAACAAGCTGGCAAATGTCATCTGAAGCAAATGGTCAAGGTCATGAATAATAATACATGCTGGCATCCTTTAGCCCGGTTAGGACATACCAGCAGTGATGGTGGTCCCTGATAATATTCCTCATCCACGTCTAGATTGTTCTGTCAAATCACAGGGAAATGTCAGGATCATTCAAAAAGGGGAATATTCTACAAGGTAACTGACTTGCTTTCATCAAAACTGCTGCAGCTGTGCAAGGCAAGGAGAGGCTGCGGAGCTTGCTGACTGGGGATGGGCTGATTAAAGCGCAATGCGGAGACTGTGCTTCCAGTGTGGAAAAGGAAGCGAAAGGGCTGCTGGAATCTGGAGAACACTGTCATTGATGCAATGCTAGTGTGACGCTCAGTTGTCATAAATGCCCTCTGGTTATGAGACATTGATATTGGAAAGAGCCAAAGAATGTAAGAGAATTCTCTTTATTGTCTGGAATTTTTTTTTTGTAAAGATTAAAGTTAATTCAAAATACATTTAAAAAAGCACCATTCAGTTGCACACTTAAAACCGGCCAAATTATATGTAAAATATACCCCAACACAGCAAATTATTCAAATGATTGGCATTAATTATGTTAAGTCTGAGAGAAACTATGGTTCTCTTATTTATCTATTAGATATACATCTTTAAATATTTATAGATGACATGATACCCAGGATTCATTAAATTATTTAAATCTAAAGAATAGCTATATTTATACTTATATATTTTAAAAATTTGGTGATTTTTAAATCAGACTGATACAGTAATGGGCTTTAGACACTGTCCCAGCTTTTATGAAAGTTTAATATTTTCCTTAATAGAAAGTCTTGAAATAGTTACTGAATATTTTTATTTTGCATAAACTTTCTAAAATCGTTTTTAAGTGGCTTACAAGTACGTATTTCCAGCAAATATCTGTTCTTTATGTAAATACTCTGTTCTAGAGAAAGATGACATATTAACAGTGAAGTGAGAAATGCATGCTACAGAGAACATGGAGAACGCTTAGATGTTATTCACAGCATATGGCTTTGTAAAGGAAAGGATGTATTTCCTCTTAAAACTCATTTCTAAATAATTTAATTGGCTAAAAAGAGAATTCGTAAGTCAATTTTAGTAAAATTTTACCAAATGAAATCTTTTATTGACTATTATTGAATCTTCTATAAGAACTTGTTTCTACCAAAGAGAAACACACACACACACACACACACACACACACACACACACACACACACACATTTTTAAAACTGGTTGTGGTTGTTGTTTAGAAAGACAGGGTCTTACTGACTCTGGCGGGCCTAGAACCTGCTGTGTAGACCAGGATAATCTCAGGTCCACCTGTATCTCCTTTCCAAATGCTGGGATTAAAGGTGTGGTCCCCCAAACCAGTCCACGATGCCTTTTCAAAAGCAAATGGAAAGTTAATTTTTAAAAATTTTATTTTCGAAGTTGTGATGCAATCACATCACTTCTCCCTTTCCTTTCCTCTCTGCAGACTCTCCCAGGTAGTCCCCCTTACTCTCTCTCAAATTCATGGCCTTCTTTTTCACAAATTGTTACACTCATATATGTGTACATACACACACTATATGTTAGTATGTATGTGCATATATATTCCTAAATACAGCCTGCTCAGTCTGTATAATGTTCCTTGTATGTATATTTTCTTTTTTTAAACATTGTTATTTTATAATTAATTTAATTTTATGTATCAGTCATGGATTCCTCTGTTCTCCCTCCTCCCACTTCACAGCCTTCCCCCCCCAACCCACCCCCCCATTCCCACCTCCTGGGAATGGTCTCCCCTGAGAAGTCAGCCCAGCCTGGTAGACTCAGTTGAGGCAGGTCCAGTCCCCTCCTCCCTATACCAAGGCTGAGGAAAGTGTCTCAATATAGGCCCTAGGTTCCAAAAAGCCAGCTCATGCACCAAGGACAGGTCCCGGTTCCACTGCCTGGGGGTCTCCTAAACAGTTCAAGCTAATCAACTGTCTCACTTATCCAGAGGGCCTGGTCCAGTTCCATGAAGGCTCCTCAGCTATTGGTTCACAGTTCACGTGTTTTCCACTAGTTTGGCTGTTTGTTCCTGTGCTTTTTCCAATCATAGTCTCAATATCTCTTCATACAATCCCTCCTCTCTCTCGCCGATTGGAGTCCTGGAATAAAGAGGACCCTAAGAAAGACACAGGGATTGCCCAATGACAGAGAAATGGATGAGATCTACATGAGCAAACTGGGAGTGGGGAGGTAATGGAGGGCAAGGGTCAGGGGAAAGAGAATGTTAGGTGAGCAGGAGGTCCCAGCTGGATCAGGAACAGAGTAAGAGAACAAGGAAAGAGATACCATGATAAATGAAGACCCCAGGGGAATAGGAAGAAGGAGAGTGCTAGAGAGGTTCCCAGAAGTCCACAAAGATACCTCCACTATAGACTACTGGCAATGGTTGAGAGAGTGCCTGAGCTGACCTATTCTGGTGATTGGATGGCTGAACACCCTAACTGTAATGATAGAACTCTCATCCAGTGACTGATGGAAGCAGATGCAGAGATCCACGGCCAAGCCCCAGGTGGAACTCCAGGAGTATGTATATTTTCAAGGCTGACCATTTGATGTTGTATAATCATTTGTGCTCTTCAGCATTCCTTAGTTGCCCACAGTTCTTAGTGCAGGGTTGAGCCCTGGCTGGCTGGTCCTGTTCACTTCGGCACGTCTATTGGTGGTGTCCTTGTTCAGCTCCTATTTAGGCAGTCCTGGTGAGACACTATGGATGTACCTTCTGACGTTACTAGAAGATATTATTCTTAAAGATGCATCTTTCCCAGTTTCACCCAGATCTTAGAAATACCCTCTCATGTGCTATGAGAGCCACATGAAACAAACTGGATTTAGATGTCACAGCCTTACAAATATTCAAATTAGGCTTTAAAGATGGACTTGTGATTAATCACATTCAAACTCAAATTTAGGAAAGGCAAAAAATAGTTCCTATATCAGAAGAAGTATAATAATAAGAATAAGAATAAGAGGAAAACGAAGGACAACAACAACAACAGCAACAGTAACAACAACAACAACAGTAACAACAACAACAGCAACAAGAACAGGAGGAAAGAAAAACAAGAAGAAACTAGTTCATTTTAAAGGTTATAGCATCCTCTCTGGGTGCCTTGTTTTGTGTGTGCATTAGGTAATAAATGTCCCTGTGTGTTGTTTTAAATATGGATTTGCTTTTGCAAACATTGTGAACTACATAACCCAAACATGAAGACATCCATTTGCATAATTTTCCTGCATAGACAATTTCACTCCATTATGGCTGAATAACATAATAGATTTTACTCTTTGAGTCGTTTTACCTGGTCCACTTTTCCTCATCCTCCACTGCTCTCTCCCCCTCTACTTTTCTCCTCCTGCTCTCTGTCTCTTTCCCTTTCAACCTTCTCTCTCTGTCCCCAACAAGGAAGAGAGCAAAGCCATCTGGGTTCTGGGATCCAATCTCTACCAGTCCTAATGATAGATTACAAAGCTCCCAATACTTGGGATGCTTAGGTAGCAAGAGGCAAGTGTGCTGCTTAAGGCATCAGTCATACTTAACTCCATTGTTTTGGAGGTATATCATGTATGTGTTAATTCACCTCACTGAACTTTATTTCCATGACTTCAAATGCATATACTGTGACCAAAGCCATAATGATGCTCTAATGGATGCATAAGTTATCATAGAAAATACCCAGAAGACCGCCAAACACTCAGGAGCTCAGCAGTTATACATACTCCTTCCATTCATGATGTCTCTTTA
>CABHPQ010155363.1:0-12633 GCA_902168405.1 Peromyscus aztecus
ACTCTGGGTGGTGTTCCTAGCAGAAGAACTCTGGACTCGAGGCCTACACTGTGGTTTGGGGCAGAAAAGCAGACCCCACCCAGGGCTGCCCAGGTCCTTCTGGCCTTGGCTTAGAGCACCACCCAGAGTGCTCTGGGGTGGTGGCCACCAGAGGGTGCAACAGAGCCACCTTTGTGCGGATTGCCTGCTTTTGAAAGCCACAGGAGAACAGGCACTGGCCTGTGAACAAAGTCAGAACTTCAAAGGACTTTGCAGTAGAGGTGAGCAAGCCCACTCCTTTCAGATAAGATCACTATCTCTGTCATTTAACTAAGTAAACTTGTCAAGAAAACAGGTCTGGGCCCAGTAGGAGAAAGCCAAAGTCCCAAGCCAGTGTGGACAGGATAGTAAGTGCTCTGTGGTGTCCTCTTCCCTTGGGTCCCATGAAACCTAGGTCCACTGGGCTCCCCCAGACCTGGAATTTGTCCTTGGCTTCCCACTCTCCTCTCTTCTTGGCTCTCCATGACTTCTGAATCATATGCCTATGAGGGAGCCTGGGCTCTCTGAATCTTGGTTTATTATTCTGTAAAAGGGGTACTAAATGACATGGTAGACAAGAGACTGAAAATTAGATGGCAGTGGTAGCTGCATAGATATCCAGGATGGTAATGTCATTTGCCTGTGGTCACACCGTTCAGAATGACTCAGCCAAGAATAAGGACCAGAGTTGATCGTGTATCCTTCAGGCTGGGACAGGCTAACGCTGCAAAACCAAATAAGCTCCAAGTCCCACTAACTTAGAACAACAAGGCTAGTTTCTTCTTAGACAGTTTCAGGGTTTTGTGCTCCCCCTCCCTAACCACCTCCACCGCTGCCATGGTGAGCCAATCTGCCTTGTATGTTTTGTCTCGTGAAGGACATTGCCAAGTTCACCTTCAGCACAGAGCCCTCAAGGTCACTGTACAAGAAGCTGGTAATGGCTCATAAGCTCTCCAATGGCTCCAGTTAGACCTGATACCCATCACTCCCACGCTAGGTCCATTGACCAGCATGAGCCCCATTGCCCAAACAAAACCATAAAGGGAAAGTAAATGGTGGGGTCGAACTTCTAGAATTCTTGAGGGCAACTGGCCTCTTCTGCCCAAATCTTCCCGTGATGACAGAGATACTGTCCTAGACTTAGAGCCAATTAGTGACAGCTCAGCAGGTCTGCCCAGGTCAGCCGTGGGTAAACCTGAGCAGAGGGCTCAGATCCAAAGTCTTAGAGGATGCAGGCGGGAGTACAGGCCACAGAGAGGCATCCCAAGGGACAGGAGGGCCAGCATCAGAGAATGGGGATCGAGGCTGCTCACCCTGGCTGCCGTTGTGTGCGAGCAAAGGCAGAGAGCACTTGGTGGAGATGCTCAGTGAGTGTCGGAGAATACAGTGGAAGGACAGTGGATCGATCACCCAGGAATCCAAGCTGCTCCCATTCTCGGGAACTTCAGGGTGGCTCTTTCCGAGTGCTGCCTTCAGCACTTTCGTTCCCAAACTACACACTGAAAGGCTCGAGCAAGATCTTTGTATCTCAAGGTTCCCTCCGACCCCTTCCTTAGAAGGGGTCCTTAGAAGGCAAAAGACACTAGAAGTGTCTTACCTTCTATGCCCAGCATCTAGCAAAGTGCTGGGTACCTGGTAGGCAGATGAATCAGAATCATGTTGATTGCCACATAACGTTTTGTTTAGAAAGGATGAATGCTAACCTGTACTGAGAGCTTAAACATTCCAGCCAGATGTTAAGCCAACCTTCACTGCTTCTCATATGACCGGTCAGGCAGCCTCAGTAACATACACATTTTACAGAAATCTAGCATTCTAAGAGGTGAGCCACTTGGCCCAGGGCAGCACAGCTCAGCAGTGGTGGACCTCAGTGGGAACCACGACACTCAGGCTCCGAGTCTACGCTGTCTTTCCCTGACCAGCCACCTTATCCTGGACTAGTTATCAGGTGCATACATGGGCAAGGCACCTGAAACTATGTGGGCAAAGTCAAGGCCCAACTCCCAGGGAGAAGCTGGGCTGAGTGTGGTGTGGTATCATGTTAATGGTGAGAACTGCCTCACCCTCGAGGCCAGGGGAACTGATTTCTAAGTCTTGCTCCACACAGAGTTGCCTTGGAGAGGAGCCACTGGGCTGGTGCATCACCTGAGAGCCAGCCAGGCAGGGAAGGCTGGGACTTCCATGAGGTTCATTTTGCAGAAACGACAGAAGGGCCGGTACCCCAAGCTGGATGCTGGGGGCACCGTCAGACTTCACCAGAGCATGGAAATGGGGAAAGGGTCTTCTCTGCTGAAGGCCCAGAAGCCCTGTTCATTTCCCATGGTTTGCTTCTGTCCTTGTTTACATCCTTCTAGGACACTTCGCAGGTTCCTCATCTCCCAACACCACATTCATCTCCCAGGACTGCTCAAGATCCCCCCTTGTCCCACTTCTCACAAACTAACAACACTCCTCCTGGCTTCTGGAGACAAACTCTCCTCACTTAGGTCCCCAGATTCACCTGCCTTCTAAGATGTTTCCTGGCATGTTTAATGTCTCTTCAAGTCCACACACCTAACCGCATCTAACCTTGTCTTCCTTCCCTGCTCTGCCCCTGCTCCTCTATGGGTCTCCATTACAGGACAGATGTGCCCACATCTCAGAGCAGAGACCTGAGAAGTCTTACCATGCCACCTCCACCTTACGCATATCCAACACCAGCCCAGCCCTTCTGCTGCTAGAGGAGGCATAGCTCATATCCACACCTCCACAGCCCTCTTCCTTCAGCGTGTGTCCAGGATATATTTATCTTCCAGTCCGATAATATCAGAGTCAACTCATTATCAGTTCCTCTCTCTGCTGTCTATCTCATCACTTACACATCGTTCTGCATGCTGTATATAGACAGTTCTGCCTAAAACCCACACCAAAGTGTATCAGTCATCTATTGCCACAACTACGTTACATTATAATTTTCTCATTGACCAGGCTTTGGCTCACTTGCACTTGGCTTTTGTCTGATGGGATCCAGGACTTCTCTACTTGCTCTCATATTTGTTGACCAGACAGACACATGTGCAAGGCAGGCGTACTACATGGAAAGACTTACTCCCACCCCAATGCACTGTAGTGGGTAGCTGTTCCAGCTTTGACCTGGAAGTACTACCGTCAGAGCTTCCAGTAACTGTCACGCCTACCTATGACCTGCCTGAGGTGGGGGAAGGGGGGGGGCTTAAGACCCGAGATCCCGATGTGCCAGCTCTCTTGGTTCCTGGTGATCCTGGACACCAAATGGTAGACCGAGCGGAGTTCTCCAGAGAACCCAGCTGGACTGCACCTCACCTCTCCTGGATCCTGTAACCAACCCCTTGCTGTAAGTTACCCCCCAAAATAAACCTCCTTTTTAACTACATGGAGTTGTCTTAATAAATCCTCCAATAATGCACATTTAAGATCTGGTTCCTATCATGTCCTCTAACACCCGATGAAAAAGATAAAAAATAAAGAACCTCAGATTCTTTGAAATTCTTCCTATTAAGTTCCCCTTACCATGAACCAGGACAAGCTGGCAGACTCTTTTAGCCATTGCAAAATGGCAGAAATCATTGTGCTATTTAAATCAGGCCTTCAAAGCGTGGAAGCTTCAAATTCTTGGTTCCATAGCTTTCTGACACACCACACTAAAGGAAGAGCTGCAGTCTGTGGAGACTGGGTCATGAACAGGAACCCTGGGTAAGAGCAACTAGGTGAAGCACGTAAGCATAGTTGGGAAGGTATTCTGTAACCCCAGAGAGCTGCCCCAGTTTGTATCGTGTGGAGCAGAGAAGAGTTTTCTCCACCCAGAGCTGCCTCAAGTATAGGCTCGTGAGCTGGGGAAGTGAGCACTGCCACTTTGAGCCCTATGTTGGGGGGCATTTTTTGTTTAGCAGTGTGTAACCAAAAGAGACGGCTAAGCTCTAAGTCAAGTGTGAGAAAGGACCCTCCTCCCACCATGACGTGTAGCAGGATACACAGGAAGTGGGGTGTCACCACTCCCTCAGTGCGTCATGGTGGTCATGCTGGCCCCATGCTCACACCTTCGCTGGTTTTCACAGCAAACCAGGAGCAAGCAAGTCCCAGCAAGTGTGCTGTTGGCGAGAATGTAGATCAGTATAGTTACCGCGGAAAACAGTGTGCAGATTCTTCCAAACAACTAAGAATAGAGCTTCCGGGTGATCCAGCTCTTCCTCTTCTGAGTACACAGCAAGGGAAAAAAAAAATTAGGTCTGCACCCTGTATTCATGTCAACACTGCTCACAATCAAGAGCTGGAATCAACATTAGTAACCCTTCCTTCCCACATATGAGTGGGCGAGGAAGCAGGAACACAGCACACAAGAGTTCTGTCAGCCTAAAAAATGAAGGAAATTCTGTCAGCTTGCCATGATGAACCTGAAGGACACCGTATTCAATGAAATGAGTCATGAGAAGGGATCATGCATGACCTCGTCTTGGTATGGAATCTAAAGAAATCGAAACAAGCAGAGGGGAGAATGGTGGTTGAATAGAAGTTGGGGAGGCACTGGGCAGGTGGATCAAAGCATGTAAAGTTTTGTCTGAATGGGAGTCAGGAGTCTAAGAGACCTGGTTTGTTACCCATTATAACCATCATGTAATGTATTCTTGAAAATTGCCAAGTTGGCTTTAAATGATGAATGGAGCCAGGTTAGGTCAGAGAAGAGAGTCCAGGTAGATAGAAAATGCAAGCATTATAGCACTGAGGGGAAGGGTATCCTGGCAGTCAGGAGCCAAAGAATAAATACCACAAAGTCACACCACACAACAAATCACACAAGAGATTTATTGGGAAAAGCACAAGAGGGTGGCTGCCTCTGCTCTGGAGAGAACTGAGCCAGAGGCAGGCTTTATATAGGGGTTCTTGGGCGGGGGGTGGAGCTCTCCAGGGTGGCCTGGGATTGATAGGATTCTGTGGCCTAATCTTGGGACAAGCTCAGGGACTGGTGGGATCCCGTGAACTGATCTTGGAGGAAGCTCAGTGATTGGTGGGATTCTGTGCCTGAGCTTGGGGTTTTTGTTCTATAGGGGAGAGTTTGTTTGCCTGCATCTGCATGGGCTGGAACCTGCTGTGACAGCCATTAGAGTAGTCTGGGCCCTTACAAAAGCCCACAACAAGAATGCACCACAACACACACACACACACACACACACACACACACAATCTTAAAAATACATAAATAAAAAGTAGAGGAGTTATTTGAGTGCATGATTCTCCAAAGAAGACATACAAATACAAGAAAAGATCCTCGAGAACATCTGTCACTAGGAAAAGGCAAATTCACAACCACCCTGAGGAGATACACCGCGCTCACCAGCCAGCATGGGCTGGAATCGGCACAGTCAGTGGAAAATACCCAGCGCCGGTGAGGAGGGCGGTGAACTGGCACACTCGGGCCTTGCTGCTGGGATGGAAGTGGCACGGCTGCTGCCGGAAATAGTTTGGCAGATCCTCAAAAAGTTAAACCAAGTTAGCCCATGACCCAGCAATTCTCTCCCTCGATAGGCATTGCAGATAGTTGCAAGCAAGTTCACAAATACTCACGCCCACCGCCACCGCAGCACTCCTGACAGGTGAAATGAGGGAGCGACCTCCTCATCCATCAGCAGGGGAACGGAGGGAGGAACAGCTGCTCCATCCACTCAGGGGCATGCCATTCAGCCTTTGAAGGGATGACACTCAGTCTCCCGCCTTGATATGGACAACCACCCAGAGCACGGTGCTGAGGGACAGAAGCCAGATGTAGGCGCCCACTGTACGAATCCTTAGTGTCCATACTCTGCACATTCACACAAACCAAAGGCAGAATAAGGGCTGGGGATGTAGTTCAGTCGGTAGAGTGCTTGCCTAGCAGGCACAAAGCCGTAGGCTGGATCTCCAGCACCGTATAAGCCAGGCGTGGTGAAACTCACCTATAACCAGGCACTTGGGAGATGGAGGCAGGAGAATCGGAAGTTCAAGGTCATCCTTGGTTATAAAGCAAGTTCAAGGCCAGTCTGGACCACATGAGACCCTGTCTCCCAAAATAAAAAGACAGAATAGTGGTTTCCAGGGGCTAAAGGTAAGGAGGGGGCAGTAGGCTGGGGGTTATGGTAAAGAACTGCTTAATGGCTCCAGGGTTTTATTCTGACTGGATGATAGTTTTTATTTATTTATTTATTTTTACAATTAGGTAGAGGTGACAATAACATATCATGAATGTACTAGTGCTGGTCAGATTTATATTTCCAAGTGGCTGCTCGTGTGCTTTGAGAACCTCAGCTCAATTGTCAAACCCATAACATAACAAATGGTGGCATCTTAAAGATTTCTTCTCATTTGATAAAATGTTCTTCTTCAGAGGCAGCATGCTGATCCCTTTCCGAGAGTGTGGAAACCAAGGAAGGCCCTGGGAGGCTAACAGATTTGTTAAGTCTCTCGGGGACCTCTGCAGGGGTAGAAGGAGTGGACTCAGGCTCCTTAGCTTCCCTTCTCTAGGGGAGAACCTGGGGCCAACTGTCATTTCTTAGTACGGTGGGAGGCCGGAGAGTGCCTGAATCTCAATTCGAGGACTGTGTTCTGTGAGCCCCAAAGGTGGAGTCCGGGCCACGCATTCTGGGCAGAAAGCCTTAGGGATGGAAGAAGAGGGAAAGTCAGATTCAGGAACACTACGCCGGGAAGCTGAAGCCTCTCACCGCCGGTTGACCTGCAGAGGCTTCGTGTGAGCTTCTGAGTAAATCAGAGCCCGTAGGAGACTTCCAAAAATAGAGCTGAGATTGCATTGCACGTCCTGGAAATGGGCTTCCTGGTATATAAACCAGCTTCCCTTTGTCAGCCGAACTCTATGAACAAAGGTGGAAAAAATGCGATGTGAAGCCACTTGGAGCCACTGTGGTGTGGACAGCAGACACCTGGATGTCCTAACGCACGTAGGCACAGCTGAAGGCAGATGTCCTAGAAAGCTAGCAATGTACAGAATCCTCCTTCTGCCCTCGTGCCCAAGATTAAGTCCAAGCTGTGGTGGAAAAGCCACCCATCCTACAGCACCTGTCCTTCAGCCCAGCGAGGCTAGTTGCTGTGTCTCTTGGGGACAGGAACCGCCTTCTGGCTTTCTGGAATATCTCTCTGTCCTCTCCATCCTCATCAGGAGGATCAGCCTTCCAGGTTTCCAGAGCTCACAGTACAAACACTAGTCCTAAGAAAAATGTTCTTCCCCCAAGTTCTCATAGCTATATTTCTATTCTTTGTCTGCTCTGGGAACTCTCTGTGTATCTTCAGGGTCTAGAACAGTGCCTGGCATTTAGTGGGTGTCAGCAAGCACTGGTCAAATGAAGAAAGCCATCAATTTCTAGAAGTTGGGTGGGTATGTGCGTAGGTGAAAGGAAGTGTTTCAAAGGCACCAAATACAAAGACAAAGGGTGTCATCCCCAACCCACTAGAAAGCTCTAAGCCCACTCCAGGATCTCATCTGGGGCTTAAGGGGTATATTAGTCTGCTTTGTGTTGCTATTACACAATGCCTGAGATAAACAAATTCAATCAGAAGAAATGTTTATTTTTGGCTCTTAATTTTTCAGAGGTTTCAATTCATTGTTTTGGAACTGTGGCAAGGCAGAACATCGTACTGAGGACCTTGTAGGGGAATATAATCATTCACCTTATAGTGCCTAGAACAAAGAGGAGGGGGGAAGAGGAGGGGGGTCACAGCATCTGCTTCTGCAGCATGTCTCCAGTGACTTAACTTCCTTATGTGAGGCTCCTCCTTTAAAAAGCATTTATTTATTTATTTATTTATTTTATTATATTATGTGTATGGGTGTTTTGCCTGCATGTATGTCTGTGCACCACACATGTGCCTGGTGCCCACAGAAAAAGGGCACTGGATACTCAGCAACTGGAACTACAAATAGTTATGAGCTGCCATGTGGGTTCTGGGGACTGAACCTGGGTCTCTAGAAAGCAACTGAGCCATCTTCTCACTCCCACCCCTCTACACAGGTCCATCATCCCCCAATAGAACTACAAGCTGTTGGGTCTACGGTTCCATGGCTGTGGGCATGCCTGGTTCCAACACATAGCAGAGGTTCTGAAGGTCTTTCCAACTCTGATCCTAGTGTTCCTGGAGCCTATGTCTTAAGTGTAGTGGAGGGAAGGGCCACAGCCAGAGGCTCAGGTCAGAGGGGAGTTGTAGACAGCCACCTCCTACAGAATGTCCTCTTGATGTTGTTGCCTAGAACAAAAGAGCCTTTGTGCTAGACCAAAGTGTGCTCAGGAATTTTGTAAAGTAGTCCAAGTTCTGACTTTTCCTGTGTACTTCGGGGTCCATAATAAAAAGTTATTTCCTACAACCCTGCTGAGAGCCAAGGAGCAGAGGCCACAAGTTCCTCACTGGGAAGGTGTAGACGGTGGTTGTGTCCAAGGGCTCACAACAAACAGCCCTGATAGCTTTCGTGAGACCACGAAGGTCTCTCTGTTCAATGCAAAACAGACCTAGAAGGAATTCAACAAGCTGTGATGCCAGAGACCTCTGTGTGCACTGCCTAGCTAACCACAGGGCAGAGCAGGGTGGGTCCTGAGGGTGGGAGACAGAGGTCAGATTTATTTGGAAGGAGGTAGGCAGGGCTGGGAGCTCTGGAATGCAGCATCCTGCAAGACTGGACGCTGCTTGGGGGCATCAGGTCAGAGGAACGGCGAAGTGCAGGCTGAGGAGGGTTTGCAGTTGGAGTGGGGAGCAGGGGGGTCTGGCACCCAAGGGCAGAAAGGAGTCTTTCCTTCTAGCTTGCTCCCTCTGTTCTCCCATCCACCCCGTCCCAAATTAGCTCTAAGGAAAGCAACCTTTCTCTTTCTGAAGACAAGTCCTCCTTCCTAATAGGCTCACAGCATACGCCTCTTGCTAACTTTTCTGGTGTCTGTGCCTCATGTCACCCCTGCTATGGGACGCAGACATATGGAGTAAGGATAGCCTTTGTTACATCCTGCTTTCTCATCTGGCCCTCACTATACCCCACAGCTCGGCATTCTCATGCTGTAAGCCTGCTCTCTGCCAAGTCCTTGACCTCTCTGTTCTCCGTTTCTGATGTTGTTCCCATACCTTCTACAAAAAACGGCCTTCTCCTTGGTCTGATGGGAATGGCAATTCTCCTGCCAGTAAGAACTGGTCCCTTCTGTTCTTTGTCTGCCCAGAGGCTCATGATGGTAGCTCAATAAACATTCAGGACAGCATGCTTTCCTCATGACGTGGCATGGGGACCTTCAGCTTTGTATCCTGGAGACCCAGTGCACAGCCCTGCACAGAGATGCTTCTATAAGGTATACAATATGAATCGATATTTTAAAGGTACAGACTGGGTGCCTGGTACTGTGCCTGGATTCCTATGGATGTGTCCATCCATCAGCCCTTCACATCAGCAGGCGGGGCAGCTGCTAGGCCACCGTACAGACAAACCTGAACCTTGAGCGCAAGTATGGCTGCTTTTGGTGGACCCTCCTGTGATGAAGACGAGTCACATCTTCATCATCATCACCACGAGTGTCATCCTTGTCATATCAGCTCCGTTGTGTCCATGAGGAACTGGGGACACAGACAACCTTAGAAGCTTGTCCAGTGTCCAGATCTAGTAACTGACAGCCAGGACCCAAACTGGACACCTGACTCCAGTTTGAGCTTTACTGGGTCCCCTGATGCTTTTTCTAAAACACACACAGCTGCCGACACATGCCTGTTGAGAACTGGGGAGGAAGAACCTGAAAGTCTTTTGGAAGAGTGAGGATAAGAGGCCATTTCTGGTGCACTGGTAGATAAAGTATGTGCTCGGGGATCATGATAGCATCTTTTCTAGACCCTCTTGGTGTGGTGAATGTTGCTGCCAGTGGGCCCCTGTCCTCTGCTCTTTCTCCCTCCTGCGGCCATGCTGTGTGTAAGAAGGGTTGGTCCCACACCTACTTCTGTGTACACTTCAGGGCAGAGTTCAGATCTCTCTGAGCCTCGAAGTTCTGATGAATGCGAAGAAGAATTTGAAAGAATGTGTTAAGATTGCTTAATACAGTGTTGCAAACACCTCGGCGGTTGAAGAAGTGGTTTAGACATCTAATACAATAGTTTTCATTAATATAATAACATTTAGAGTGCAGAGATTAGTGCCTTTGTTGTGCCCTGCTGGGTCCCACAAGGAGTCACTTCTGCAAATTACATTTCCAAGGATTCCTCGCCAGTAGCTCCTGCTGGGTTCAACCACCAGTAAGCACCAAGAAGGGCAAGAAGCTGGAATGGGCTTTGAGTTACACTCCAGTTGCTAGCCCAGGCAACATCTCCCTAGTAGAGACCAGTGGTGCTTCCTTCATCCCAGATTTTGCCAGCCAGTGCCTGCCTGGGTCACCTGACAGGACACCCTTGGTCCCTGAACTCAGGCGCCACCCATCCTGCAGCCCAGGGAAGGAAGTTCCCTGCTGCTCTAACCTCTGGTTTCCCAGTAGGTCCCCAGAACAGAGTTACCCAAATTAGCAAATGAAAATACAGGAAACTCTGTTATGGTGACATTTGCATGGAGAGAAATAGCAAATCTGAAATCATTTTTTTTAAAGTATAATCATTCTCAAATTTGCATGGGACAAACATCTCTCTCTCTCTCTCTCTCTCTCTCTCTTTCTCTCTCTCTCTCTCTCTCTCCCCCCCACACCGTGTGTGTGTGTGTGTGTGTGTGTGTGTGTGTGCTCGCGCACGCTCAAGTCCTCAAGTGGGGTGGGGGCGCGTTTTTTGTCTGAAATGGAATCTTATCTAGCTGCCCCGTGTTTTATCTGGCAACCTTGCACCTAAGGCTTCTCAGAGCCTCCAGTGCGTTGTACCAGCTCATCTGTGTTGCATTTCCTACTAAGCTGCCTGGTGGGAGATCTTCTAGGACTGAATCCTCCCGGAGAGACGTGTGGGCAGGCCTACGTGAGCCAGTGGTGTGTTTCTGCAGTCCTTAGCTTTGGTCCTTCCCTCACCCCACACTCTCCTATCCACCCTGCTCCTCAGGTTCAAAGAAAAGCAGGAATTAACAAAACCAACAGTAATTGAGTGTCCCTGTGTCTGTGCCAAGGACTCAAAACCTTGGCAGAGGAAAAAGTCTTCGCTATTTTAATTGCTGGCATCAGAGGCACCCCTGGGAGGGCTTTGTTTAGGAAAACATCTTGATAAGTCACCCTAGGGCAGTGTGTGAGACTGGTGGGCAAGGGCCTAGAGAACAAAAGAAATGACCACACAGGACCATTTAAGAAAAGGAACAGTCACTCTGCCTGTGGAGAACAGGGAAGGGACCTCTTGGTTTCTGTTTTACTGTAAAGCAAAATGCTCCAAAGAGCTAGTGACGTCAAAGGACAATTTCATTATGCTCACAAATTCTGTGGGTCAGGAAGTAGGACAGGGCCCGGCAGGGATGCCTCATGATGTCTGGGGTCTCAGCTTGTTGCATGAGCCAAATCATTCATCAAACTGTGTCTTCACTAACCCTTTTCACAGAGAGAGCTTTGGCTGGGCCTTGTGACCAGGACATCTATCAGGGAGCATCCTGTGGCCAGAACTTCCTCACAGTGTCACAGCTAGAGCTGGGCTCTGACATGTCAGCTCAGGTTTCCAAAACAAAATGTTGTGGTCTGTCTTATGTCACTATAACAGAATACCTGAGGCTAGAGCATTTAATAAAAATAGATTTGGGCCAGCAAGATGGTTCAGCAGGTAAAGGGCTCTGGCTGTTAAACTGGAGCTCAATCCTAGAACTCATATGGTGGACGGAGAAGGAGAGAACTGACTTCTGCAAACTCTCTCTCTCTCTCTCTCTCTCTCTCTCTCTCTCTCTCTCTCTCTCTCATACATAATAAATAAATAGATGAATGAATGGAGAGATAGATAGATAAATAAATAAATGAATAAATAAATAGAGGTTTGTCTCTTACCACCGTGGGGAGAGACTGGGAAATCAAAAGATCAAGAGCTCAAATCTGGCTAGATTTGGTGAGTGTCTTCCTAATATTTTATCCCATGGTAGAAGGCAGACAGGTGGGAGAACATGAAAGAGAGAGAGTGGGGAGGGAGGAGACTATGGAAAGAAAGGTGAAGAGGAAGGAGTCTGGGAGGGGAAGGCAAGAGCTAAACTCACCCTGGGCTGAGGATGAGAGAAGTAACCCAACCTTTCAGTCAGGGCACCGCGCCGCCACTCATGAGGGCAGCCCTAAGCTCTCAGTACCGTCACACTACAGTCTACGTTTTCAACGCACACATCTTGGAGGACACGCTGAAGTCATCGCAGCAGGGTTTCAGTAGACCAGGAAGAAGCCGCCATGCCCGAGAGGCCATAGGCAGCCCCTTCTCTTATTCTGTCTATGTGGAGCAGCCAGAGGCTTGGTCAGAGCCATGAGAAGGAGACAAAGAAGGAGGGAGGGTCATGCTGTAGAAGAGTGAGCAAGGTGGGAAACAGGGCTGCATTCATCTTGAAAGAAAGTATATTTGGAATGAGGGGGTGGAAGGGAGGCCAAAGAGGAAAAGGAAGAACAGGAAAAATAGCCTGCAGGAAGAACAATACTGGAAGGAAATGGCTGTAAAAATGCCCGGGCCAGCGGGGGAGTGGAG
>CABHPQ010155364.1:4303-18175 GCA_902168405.1 Peromyscus aztecus
CCTCCCGTCTCTCCCACCCTCCCACCCTCCACCCCAGCCAAACTACAAGACACAACTTGGCTCCTTTAAAGAGCTCTTGGGAATAGCCCCAAATTTGCATGAGTCCTGCTCCACATTTCTGTTCTTGTGTCAGGAGGGTGTGTTACAGTGTCTCAGAAGCTGAGCCTGTGGTCAGGCCACACAACACCCCACCCTCCACCTCCAGCTTGTAAGGTCTGTTCCTGGCCTCCCAGGGGCCCGTCCCGCCACCACTCACAGGCTTGACGTCTAAGAGGATGGAGGATTTGGCCACCAGGGAGGGCTTCTTGGCTTTCTTCTCTGCGTATTGCCGCAGCCTCTCCTCCCGTAGTCGGGCGGCCTCCTTATCTTCTTCCTCCTCATCACTGCCAAACAGGTCAATGTCATTGTCCTCATCGTCCTCTGCGGGGGTGGCTGCCTTCTTGGCTGGAGGCTCCACTTGACGCATAGGAGACACGTGCTGCCACAGAGGGAGGGAGGAGGGTCGAGACTCGTCTAGCCCTCTACATTTCAGCTAACTGAAGGAAGGCCAGACCTCAGGAAGGCCAAGGCAGCCTGCCCTGAGGGTCAATCTTGCCTGGGGTAAGTCAGGAGGCAGAGGCAGAAACCGGCCCCAACCACCACAAGTCCGAGGCTCCTTCCCAAGTCTGGAAGGGTACTCACTTGGGTCTGTGGGGCTGTGGCTCGGTGAGCAGGTGAATTCTTCTCCAGAGTGCTCAGCCGGGCCTCCAACTTGGAAATGGCCTGCTGCAGATCTTGTACCACTGTGGGCACAAGGGGGATACCAGTCAGAGAGCAGAGGCTGGAGCTGGAGCCCCACCTGTCAGGCCCAAGCCCTCACCGCCTCGAAGGTTCTGGTTCTCCACTTCCAGACTGGCAATCCGTACAACGAGCTCACTATGATCTCCACCAGGTCCACTGGAGGCCCCAGGGCCTGAGCTCTGTAAGGTGGGGGAACACTGGTCTTAGTACTTTAGTCTGCTTCTAGGATCCCCTTGTAGCCACTCAGAAGCAGAGCCCAGACTGAACTGAAGGTCTGGCAAAGACTCAGTTCAAAGTCAGTCTTAATGGGTCCCCTATGGTACTTGGTCAAGGATCTGCTGGAAAAGCAACATAGAAAGGCCTAGGTAGGTAAGGGGCCACAAGCCAGACTTCGCTTAGGGAGAGCAGTGAAGAGCTGTTGTCTTCAGGGAGAATGGCTATACAGCCTACTGTGACATTCTCAGCCAAGCAGAGGATAGGACAAGGGAGCCAAACAGAGAAAGCAGCAGGACTTACAGTCCCAGGGGTGGCCTGGCCCAGGGCCTCAGGGGAGTTGGGCAGCATCACCTTGAGCTAGAAACAGGAGGGGAAAGCAATTGAAGGGCTAGAAGGAAGGAGTGTGCAGGTGGTGCCAGCACCTGTGAGCTTGCTCCTGAGGTGGCCCCAGAAGGCTCAGGAGGGCACAGGGCAGGCTCCCCTTGCTGGAAACCCAGGCTTCTAGCTTCATGCTCTCAGATGTTAGTCCCACTCATAGGCAGGAGGGTTACTGGCTCTGAAAAAAAGTTGCATGCAAGTCCTAGTCCCAAATGATCTCAGCAGGCCCTGGTGGACGTCTTCTGAAGGAGGGAGGCGAGCAGAATCTGCTCCACAAGAGGTAACATAGACACAGGCCTCTGCCAAACACACGGTACAGCAGCATTTAGGCTGACAACAAACGTAACTTCCTGTTTTCTTAAATACTTGCATGTGGCAGCTGAGCCCTATGGTAGGATTTTTGGCACAGCTAGCACTGAAGGGAGGTACCTTCAGTCCACCTGCAAGCAAGGCCAGACAGTTCCAAAGACTAGAGCATGTGAGTGGAGGCTAGGCTGGAATGCTAGGGCTGTTTCCAAAACACCTGAGGGTTCTCCCATTCTATACAGTAGGCCTGGTACGCAGGAAAGGATCTGGCAAGGGACAGCCCAGCAGAGCCAAGACGGTGAATGGCTGCTGAGAATGACCCAGCTTTCTGGGTGCTGAAGCTCAATGTGCCAGACCAATTACACAAATCTGTCTCCCTTACCCCGTGTCTACCCAGCCTGAGCTTCACTGGGTGAGCATGGGATTTGAGTTTGGATTTGAGAATGACAGGATGAGAACTAACACAAGTCAGGCAGGACCAAGAGGGGGTCACGTGTATGCAGCCTTTTGAAAAGGCTGTGCACTCTTGACCATCTGGTAGAATAGTGCCCTAGAAATGGCTGTTCTTGAATCTCCAGAGCTTATGATGTTAGTTCACACAGCAAAGCAGATTTTATAGATGGAACTAAAGACCTGGATCAGTGGTTCTCAACCTGGGGGTCACAACCCTTTCATAGGGGTCACCTTAGACCATCATTAGAGTTTAAATTATGATTCATAACGGTAGCGAAATTACAGTTATGAAGTAGCAGATAATTTTACGGTTAGGGGTCAGCACAGCATAAGGAGCTGTATTAAAGGGTCACAGCGTTAGGAAGGTTGAGAACCGCTGCTCTAAACGCTCCATGCACGGCAGCGGGACAAGGGAAATAGAGGCAGGGTGATCAGACTGGCGGGAAAGACGGAGTGGGTTTTCTCCTTTTTCTCGAAAGGACCCCATGAACACCCTGGTTCTGCTCCACAAGATACCTCCGAAGATGTGACCTCCAGAACTGTAAGATGGCAGATCTGTGTCATTTTTAGTCACTAGCTGTGGTAATCTGATGGAGCAACTAGGAATCAATCCAGACCGTGGCCACGGGAAATGGGGTGCTGCGGGAACAAATCCCTAACAACATGGAGATGGCAGTGGGCACAGGCCTTAAAAGGTAAGAGGCACAGTAGGGAGTTGAGTCCCACTGTTTCCAGGACTTCTAAGTGAGAAAAACTCGATCTTCAGCTGAGAGGTTTTTTGTTTGTTTCCCAAGTGCAGATCTCGAACTTGTGGCAATCCTCTTGCCTCAGCTTAACCAAATGCTGTGACTGTACACCTAGCCAGAAAGTTCCATTCTAGCTGAGATTTCTTTTTCTTTTCTTTTCTTTTCTTTTTTTGGTTTTGTTTTGTTTTGTTTTTGAGACAGTGTTCCTCTGTGTAGCTTTGTGCCTTTCCAGGATCTCGCTTTGTAGACCAGGCTGGCCTCGAACTCACAGAGATCCGCCTGGCTCTGCCTCCCGAGTGCTGAGATTAAAGGCGTGCGCCACCACTGCCTGGCTCTAGCTGAGATTTCTGGGCCAAGTGTGGAAGGCATAGCCTGCTTTCTTTTTGCTACTGACGGGAGAGAAGAAACTGAGGGAAAACTGTAGAGCAGAAAAAAAGCCAGGGCCAGGTGGCTGGGGAAACTCCTGGCCTCTCTAGAGTGCAAAGAAAAACAAATTCACTGTCAGGACAGTAAACTGTTGAAGGCAGCAGTGGCTGCCTTGGGTAGACCAGAAGGTGCAAGGACTTGAAAGGTCAGAGACCAGGGATGGGACTTGTGAATTCCAATGGCCATCTCGACAGATACTAAGAAATGTGATGGGATCAAAAATACCCAGAGGAACCTCCTGCCACGGCGCAGATTTCTGTGACAAAGTACACCTGCAAATTTCTTGGAAATTAACTAGCAAAACCACCACTAATTTAGACCAAAAAGAGAATCAGGATGAAATATTAAAAACATTTTTTTTTTTAAAGGCTGAAGATCTCTACCCTCCACAAGCAGGAAGGTTGTTAAAATTTCAACTTCAACAGTGCTGTTTGGTGAAAACTGTCTCCCAGGGGCCACATGGGCCACAAAGCACTATTCAGGAAGCCTGGCAGGAGTCTGAAATTGTTTGGGACCAGTGATCCTTTCTACATTTCCCTGTTTTGAATGGGAATTTGCCTGTTGACTATAAATCAGTTGCTTTATACAGCATGCTTTCAAAAATGGCCAACAAGATTCAGTGAAGGGTTTAAAGACAAAACAAGAACCTGAACCAACTGGGTAGGTTCGGTGCATTCACAAGGATCCTTGTGATGATGGGATGCAGCAGGGCCACAGAGATGGTGGAGGCTGATAGGAAGAGATGCCAAAGGACATGCATTGCCCCAAGAAAAGCGGAGAGGTAGGAAATGGATGCTCAGAGCCTCAGAAGGAACCCAACTCTATTTGCCTTTGGCCCTATTCTGGCCTCTGACCTTCAGGACCATCCGATGATAAATTCACACTGCTTTAAGCAGTAAGGTTGTGGTAACCCATTAGGGAGCCATCAGAAAACCTGTTCCAGGGCATAAACCCATTCCAGAGAGACAGACTGAGGTCCTGACTTCTCTGGAGTAAGGAACACAGAGCAAGTCTGCCTGCCATCTAAAGGGAACACCTTCCTCAGCTAGCCCAGAATGCTAGAGTCAGATGGGGCATACCCAGGCTTGGTCTGAGACCTGGAGGCCATGCAGGGTCCCTCCCTGGTCCAAGATGATGCTGACTAGCATACCTCACTAAATAATTATCCCCGTTCCATGAAGGGCCCCACCTAATCAGGAGGAAGAGTAGTCTAAGGGATAGGGGATATGTGCTTCTTCAGCAAGGGAGCAAGCAGGAAGAACAGGCCTCCAAGGCATGTGCCTACAGTAGACACCCTGCAAAATGACACCGCTTAGCCCAGGCAGCCCATGGCAGGCACTCCAGGCACAGCTCGAGGGACCTCCAGTACGCATGAAAGAAGAGAAAGACCATTGTCCATGGCAACGTACCGGGTACGGAGGCCTCAGCATTCACGCCCTACAAGAGCACAGCACCACACCCTGTGGCCTAACTTGCTCCAAAGGCCAATATAGTCAGCAGTACTGAAGGGTTTAAAAAAAAAAAAAAAAATCAGACATGCTGTTTGGCCGAGCACGAGCCCGTGGGTACACGGGCCGTGGGTACTCACTCCGGCCAGGGATTTCTGGATGTTCTCTCTGGCTCTTGCAATGTCACGGAGGATCACGCTGGCACCATTCTCCTGCAGACAGTGCAGAAAGAACCGGTCTTTTTTGTTTTGGTTAAAAAAATTTTTTTAAACACACACACACACACAAAAAAAAACCCCCCCCACACACAAAAACAAAATCTCTAAGAACCCTCACTCAAAAAGCAAGAATGCATTACGAAGAGATGAATGCATTACACAGAATGAAAGCTCCCAGGACAGTGAAAAGCGGAAGGTGGCTGAGGCCAGGACCACAAAGTCTGGTACATGAAGTCTGCAGGTGGCCACACACCACCCCTAGACACCTGTCTGTTTGCTGGCCCCAGCCGCCTGGGAGCACTAAGAGTGGGCTGTCCCATGTGTTAGGGTCAGGAGCCAAGGGCAGAAGCACCCCAGCATTCCGCCAAGGCCCTTCTTACATGGCCCTGACGTGTCTCCGGCCCACCCGGTTCCACCAGCCCTAAGCACGGTCCTCACCTGGCAGGAGCCAGCAGTCACAGGCCCATTCATCTGCTCATAGAATTTCCTTTCCGCATCATCATATTTGAACTTGTCAAACCAGATCTTCTCGTGCACTAGAAAGTTTGTAGCCATTTTTCTGCTGAGATGGGAAAGAGTGGCTAGGTCAGTGTGGCTAGAAAAAACTTGCAGTCAATCTCTGGCCTCACGTTCCCCACAGGCTCCAGGCCTACCCTGCCTGAGTACCTAGGACCAGGCCAGAGGTAACCAACGGGGGTGCCTTGAAGGCTGTGACATGCTGGGTCAGCTCACAGTCCTGCTTGGCTCATGAACTGCCTCTCTGCGGCCTAAGACCACAATGTTCAACACCAAGCCCCTTCCATACACAAAAGGAAGAGTCAAGAGTCCTCCCATCCCCCAGATGGGTTCCCTTACCAGGGCCTGGGTGAGGGGTGTCCCTAGGCCAGTCCTCCAGACCACTAGGCACCCAGGCCCTGACTTTTCTAACCATACAATCCAACCATAACCCACACCAGCAGCTAGAGCACAAAAGCAATTGCCAAGATCAGCAGCCGGCCACCTGCCCACCCTTCAGCCAAACAGGTTCTTAACAATGAGACAAGTCCACTCTGGCCCCTAAAGTTCTTTTTCACAAAAATGTGTCATCCCAGCATGCAACAAGTTTGTCGTTCTCTTTCAGTATATAAGCACTTTTAGCACCTGTCTGTTTTGATTAAGATGGTTAAAACCAAACAAAACAAAAACCAAGGGTACAACGAAAGTTCTATGGCTACCAAGACCAGAGTCTGGGAACTGCTGTTCTAGACCACAGCTCACTAGGCTCCTGCAAGTCATGCCCTACCACGTAGCTCCTACACCTGGCACAGGATGGGAGCTAGGGGCCGCGAAGTGTCCACAGAGCCCACCATTCACTAGCCTGCCCTTCCTGCCAGGTGGGACAGACCAACCAATCTCACTCTGCCCGTTTTCTGTGTGGAAGGCCTCAGGTCATCACCAGACCACCCCAAGTGTCTTCTAACAAGGATAGAGCCCTGACACTGTGCCCCTTTCCCAGGATGCCTTGGTGAGGAGCCAGGCCACTGTGAACACAGGGGCAGGTAGGTGGCAGACAGACCACTGGGTTCCATTCCCATTTGCCCCTCGCCACCCAAGATTGGTGTTACTCCTGTCCCTTCTATGTCTATCCATCAGACCTATCTGCCTAGGGGCCACCTCCCACGGTCACTATGACCTGCCACCAGCCCTTCAGAGACCACTGTTAGGACTCCATCCACCTGTATTGGAGCAAGATCCCTTGGGGGCCCTGGGCTAAAGGCAGGTTTCTTTCCTCACGGGGAGGTCAAAATGACAAGCACCCTTCAGAGGCTGCTGGATCAGCCATGTGCTGCTCTTGGATTTAACGCCCACCCTTACCTCAATGAACACATACTCTAACCTGGGCTGTGGATGTCAACACCTGTCAGGTGCTGGAGACCCAGCTACAAGGTTTCCCATTCACCCAGCCAACAATCTGTCTTCTGGGTTCCTTGACAGGGGGCCTTGTCTCATGTAGACCCCTTCCCCCACCAACACTAGCAACTCTGGACTCTGTAACCCTCAAGGACGGAGCACTACGGGTGCCCACCCCACCCCACCCCTACATTCAAGCTGGTCAGGTCCACAGGGGGAGTATGAGGGACACCAGCCTAGAGACTGACAGCTGTCCCTTCTCATGCTCGTAGCCCAGGTCAGTCCCGACACCTGCAGCCATATTTCTCCTACTTGGGTCTCAGGCTGGACATGGATGGGCCAGAACGGGGTGTGGGTCGGTGAGCCAAGGAGGCAGCTTCTAGGCGCCAGGCTATGCGCAGGGCCTCGGCAGCATGGTGGCGGCACTCAGCGCTGTCGTAGGTGGGCTTGCTGAGCCAGGGGGCCTCTGCGTCCTTGTGTAGGAAGTACCAGTAGGGCAGAGCAGAGGGGGCCTCCCCATCAGCCCGTTTTGACCCAGCTCGCTTGTTTCCTACAGCATTGCGAATCCGACGGTCTCTGCGGCCCCTCCGGGCACCCTCTGCCTGACTGGCTCGCTCTTGCAGACGCACTTTCCCTGGGGGGTGGCCATCAAACAGAGCCTCATAGAAGTCCCTTTCAGCTGCATCGTACCGGGGCTTCTCCAGCCACACCTCCCGCACCAGTGCCTGCAGGCTGCCCAGAGGAGGCTGGCCGTTAGCTGGTGGGCAAGGCTGGCAGGCCAAGGCCAGGTCAGGAGAGGCAGCCGGCTGGCCTGTGTCAGGAGTCCCCTGCCTGTGGCTCCCTTCTACAGCCAGCAGCAAGGCCTGAGACCACTCCACAAAAGCCCGCTCAGCCTGATCAAAGCAAGACTTGTTGACCCAGATCCCCCAGATCACATGGTGGCAGGCCACATGGCTTCCATGCGTACAGGGGGCCCGAGCGGCCAGAGCAGGCGGCTGGGCTGCCTGGGCGGCCACATCTGCCAGCCTCTGGCGGTAGGAGCTCTCTGCCTGGTCGAAGAGGGGCTTGTCCAGCCATACATGGTCAGCTGAGAGGCCCACGAGGGCCAGGTCCGCCTGGCCAAGCCAACTCTTGGGGGATCGCTTCCTCTTTTTCTGTAGGGGCTTCTTGCACTCGTGGCTCTTCCTGGGATCACTCCTGCTGCTGGTGTTGGGGGCCTCTGCCTCGTCGGTGTCCTCTAGGTCCTCCTGGCTGGGCCCGTTCACAGCTGGCACCTTGGCCAGGAGCTGTTGGACAGAGGCGGCGGCGGCGGCGGCGGCTCGCGTGGCCTCATGTTCATGGAAGCGCCGCTCGGCTTCCTCATACTTGTGCTTGTCCTCCCAGACGGTCTCCAGCGCACAAGAGGCCTTCCCGCTCCTCATCTTCGGGCGCAGCATTAAAAAGCAAGCACAAGAAGGCAGTTGCAACAGAGCAGAGGCACCTGCCTCCCTCGCCCTCCTCTGTCTGGCAGGCAAGGGTGGGCAGGGAGGCCCCGGGAAAGGAGGGGGCAAGCCACCCGAAGGTGGCTCTACCAGATGACATGCAAGGGCACAAAAGTCAAATCCACGCCAGGAACTTCGGTAAACCGAAAGTAGCATACGTCTATATGCAAACACCCACATCTTATGATTGCATATGCTGCCTCTGCTAACCCAGTGAGCCCACAGCTTCAGAAAGGGATCTAACAACACCTCCAAACTCAGCAGATACCTTCTCTCCTGGGGCCCCCAGATAGGGTGGCAAATAAAACAAACAGCTGCACTCATTGACAATGAGCTTTAATATAAACAATTATGGTTTCTTTTTGGGTTTTTTTAGTGTCAACACATCCCATGAGATGTTCTATGCTTACTTTTAGTAAATAACTCATGGTTTACGGAAATCAGACTTACACGGGCTGTCTCTGCATATATGCTGAACCTGACACCTCCTTGAGGTGGCTGATGTCTCCAGTTCACTGACAGGGGTCTGTGACTGCCAAGGTGGATGGAGTACCAGCAAGCGGCCCATCACTGAAAGTCACCTGCACCTATCCTGGCCACACAACCCTACCCAGACCCGGGCGCCTTTCCGGAGCAGGGGCAAGTCTCAGGAAAAGGGACAGTGTCTCTGTGAGCCTGACTGACCTCACCGTCATGGGTCAGGAATTGAGTGTCTACCACCAACAGGGCTCCTTAATCAGCTGGCATCACCTCCCCATCAGGAGGCCACCAGACTACAACTCTGAATCCCTCTGACCCAAAGGGTCATCATGGAGACCCCAGAGTCTCAGGATACCACATCCCACTCGAGACAGTAATCAGTGGACAAGACCCTTGCCCCAGGGGTCTCCGCTTCCTTATTGGACGTTTTGTTACCTCAAGTTCTGTATGACTTTAGGTACCTGCTCCCTCGGCAGGGTGTGACTCTGAAGTACAAACCGATAGCCACACCAACAGCCACAAAGGAGGACGACCTGCCTCCACTACTCCTGAAGCTTAATGTTGCACCACGGGAGAGGTTCTACCAGCCAACCCAGGAGGCCACAAGGAAACTCTTAGTGCCACCCTGCCCTAGAAGGGTGGTCCTATCGAGATTTTTGTAGTCTGGACTCAACTAACAAAACTTGAGGACTAGGGTACAGATGCTGCTATCTTGCTGCTTCTGTGGGTCTGTAAGGAACACCTAGGTCATCTGCTGGGCTCTCAGGGAGTGGAAGGGAATCCTTTGGCTGGACAGCAAACCTTCATCTCACCGTCTAGGATCTTTTCCTAATACACCAACAAAATGCTTAACTGGAAGAGCGTTAAGCTATCCAAATCTAACCTCTGCTCAGGACCTTGGAAAACTCTACTTGTCCTACCCTGAAGCCTACCTCCAAGAGAGATCTAAAGTTCTTTAGTACAGCCCACCCAAGCTCTCTACTGTGAGGAGCCAGAGGCCCAGCGCAGAGAGGTCTCCAGGCCCCCCCCTCACTTACCAAGGCCAAGTGGCAGGGGCAGGGGCAGGGACTGAGGAGGATCCCAGGAGGCAGAGCATTGTGACATCACCCACTGTCGCCAAGGGGGCAGTGCATGCCATCACAGCAGGACCTGACTGACGCCCACCTCCTGGCTTTCGGTCCCTGAGACTGCTCTGTTCTCGTGGAGCACTACCGGTCTGGGCTGACCATTCCCTTCAGCAATGCCCGCTAAGCTGGCCCCCTACCAAACTTAGACTAGGCTGGAACCCTCCCGAAGGAAACAGAGGTAGCTACTGCCAATGCTCCCCCTAGAAGGGACAGGGCCACCTCCTTAGGCCACATCTTCATGACTGGCCACCACTTCTCCATAGGGCAGAGGGGGCTACGTGCTGGCCTGCTTGGTGTCAGGGCCACATGGGGTACCCACTTGCCACCAGAACGGCTAACTACACCACTGCCCTGTCCCAGCAAGCTCAACTCGGCATGGGTATGCCTCCCTAGGGCCAGGCGGTGGCTGGGGGCTCCTTGGCGCAGGTGAAGGGAGACACAGGGCATTTTGCAGGTGTACTTACTTTTGCTTTGGCCTCCTAGGACAGCATGAAGGGAAAGCAGCAAGGTTAGAGGAGTGGGCAAGGCCACCCACGGCAGACAGCAGCTCGGGCAGCCTGGCTGGCCTTTCCGAAGCTGCTTGTCAAGGTGGTATGGCAAAAGAGGGTAAAATGAGATGCACCACCATACCCCAGATGAATGCCTGGTCCTCATCTTTGAGGGGCAGCACTCTTCCGTTAGCCCCTGATAAGTAGCTCTTAGGGTTCCTACTATCTAGGAGACAAGCGGAAACCACCACGGAAGCTGCCTGCTCCCACCCCTGTCCTTTTCTGAGCCGACAACAACCTGCATCAAGGTGAGCTAGCACCTACAGATGACCCCTTTAGCTGTGGAAGAAGACCAGCGTCTTCCCTTCACTGGCAAGGCTTTGGAAGATAAGGGCACTCCCCCACTGCCCTATCTCCAAGGGACCAAGCAGTCCAGGTCCAGATAGCTCCAAGCTGTGGGCTCTGCTGCCACCAAGGTCCAGTGTGCACACTGGTACTGGACCTCTTACTGAAACGGTGCCAGCTCTGGGTTGGGATGCCAACCCAAGACCTGAGCACAAATAGCAAAGGCTCCCAAGGGACAAGGTCTTCCCCAACCTGCTTTCTCCACAGGTGTACAACAGGCTGAGGACTTTAGCCAGTTTGCACCCAGATTGGGCATACCTGAACTCCATCGCTTCCCTGGAGGACACTCATATGCAAACCTGCAGCTGTCCGGGAAAAATAGGCTGGAGACAAGTAGCAGTGAATTTCTCAAACCCCCACAAGCACGGGTTTGCCAATACCCACATCCCTACAACAGGGTTGCCCTTTCTTTCTCTTGAGGTTTTATCTGGACAACAGCAGAAACACATGCCAAAGAGATTGAAGTACCAGAAAGAAAGCCAACTTCCAGAGATGCGGGCTCAGACACATCATAGGACCTAGAAAGAAATGGCCTAAGCAGCCCTTCCCCTGCTCTCGGATGTAGGTTGGAGTCTAGAATGCAAGGCTGGCCACCAGAGATGAGCTGTCAAGACCCTTGTGTGTGAGACGGACAGTGCCTGAGCTCTGGAGGGCCCTGGAAGCAGGCAGCTCCTGTGGCAGACAGGCCCGATAGGTCCTAGGTCCTGAGATATGTTCAACAGCTAGGCATGGCCATGTAGTCCAACACCCAGCCCTAACCCCAAAAGGAATTTGCCAAAAGAGCTTACTGGCCAGCTGCAGCCTCCGAGGGCCAGCCTACATCTGCTCTGCAAAGAAGAGCACAGGTGTTAGGACTCTCATAGCTTCTACTAGTTTAGACCAGGCAGCGGCTCCCGCCAAGGACACTTCCGGCTTGGGGGACTGGACCCTGAGAAGCTGAGAATTGGTATGTCACAGCTGTGCCCCACCACAGTAGCAAACATCTGAAGGGTTCCATGTGCTGGGAACAACAGAGAAAATCGCCCTAAGAGCTGGTTTTCTGAGCCCCAAGCCCCATATGTTCCGTCCTCTGGACATTCCGAAATAGCATGTCACTCCATCAGTCATATCACTGTTGGGCTCCCAATACTATCTGCCCTCATGAGGAAAAGGTGAGTAGGGAATGGGGTCTGCCAGCAAGCCTAACTCACACCCCTTTACCCCAATAGCAACACCCTCTGGGCTCACCTAGCCGGAGTCTGTGAACCAGTGCTGCCCATCAAGACTTCCTGTGTCAAGTGTCCAAAGGGGCAGTGGATAGCCCTTGGAATGTGGAGGGCTCAGGAGCAAAGGCTAGCTTTTTAGTCACAACAGACATGTAGTGGGGTAGCCACACTGCAGCTTATCTAGGCACAGGAGTGATGATGCCTTTGGTCTTTTTTCATGGGTTAAATCCTACATCTCCAAGTTCCCACTCTGCCCCTGGGATATCCCAGTCCTACTCAGAAACACTGGCCTGTGCTGTTTGCCCATCTTGAGACCCAGAGGCTAATGCCCAGCCGAAGCCCAGGCAGCCCCAATCTCCTTGTCCCAAATGCCATTGTTTGTGAGTTCTATTTCTGTTTTAACCCGTGGTACCCTGACCTGACACACAGGTCTTGGGGCTTGCTAGACAGCTCTTCCTTTCTCAGCTCTCCCTTTCCACTTGCTAACACACCTGTGCCAAACCTCACACTTCAGCGGGAGATGGATGTGTGACATCTTAGACCCAGAAAGGAAAATGAAGGCTCTGATTGGTCTAACCACCCAAATCCACTGAGTTTGTGCGATGAGTGGAGCTAGAGACCATGGCATGTTCCATTACCTGTATTCCACACAAATGTCTCAATGACTCCAACCTTCAACAAGCACATACCATCTGAGATCTCTGGCACAGAAGAAATGCTCAATGCCATTATCTCCTGCCTTCAGCCCCCAGGAGCCACTCTTTCTATCACACCCAAGCCCTCTCAAGCACCTCCGCTTCATCTGTAGTAAGCCTCGGAGCCTCAGCCATCCAAAAGCTGAGCCTGGAGGGACTATCCCTGTACCAGCTTCCTCCTGAGAGGACAGAAAGTCATGCGGAGCACACATCCCAGGTTAAGAAAGTGTAAGTGGCTCCCTCTGCCAACTCTCCAACTGTTTACTGAAGTCTCCAGCAGTCCAAGGGGGAGGCTCATGCTGAACTAGCCACCACAGAGCCTGGGAGGGACTCCTTGTCCCTTTGAGGACTTCTTCCTCGACTCTGCTGCCCCAAGGGATTGGCTCAGGGGGCACCTGGTAGTCCTGTCACATCCATCCTTTGCTTCATCCATGAAGATCCGCCTGAGGTAAGACCCAGTTAGCCCTAAGTGACAGGGACGATTCAGAAGCACCTCTGGGGTGTGGCACCCCAAGATTAGCTTCAACAAGTTCTTTTGCTGCGAGGTAGCCTTTTATTCTAGAAAACTATGATGCTAGGAGAGAGCGCTCACGTATTAGAAAAAGAACGGCCGTACTCTTCAACGACCTTTTCCCAAGAAAACTGCCCAGACCATCTTATTCAAATCAGTACGTAGCCCTGTTACATTCTGAGCCAGTCGGCATCACATGCCTTTTCCCTACCCTGTGTTCGTGGGCCTCCTAAGTTCCACGAGGCTGCACCCAAAGCCAAGTTCTCTCTATGCCTAGGGCTCGGTATATCCTCAGTGCTTAACCGCAAGGACCTAGAACCTTGGCAACAGCTGGGGCAGACGAACGCTGACCCGGCAAGGGTGTCAGTCATGGCCGTGGCAGGCCGCCTGAAGCAGCACTCAGGAAGCTAGCAACCATGTGGCCACCGGCCCGGCCCCACACAGGACCAGCCGCCCGCCCGTAGCCCTCACTGATCCGCTGGAGCCAACCCTATCGGCGCGGGCCCGGGGCACTCCAGCCTTTGCCGCACGTGCGCTCCTTGAGGCGGGGCCCACGGTACTCACACGCCAGCCAAGGACGCAGCAACCAAAACCTGGAACTGCGAGCTCAGGACTGCAA
>CABHPQ010155365.1:0-27383 GCA_902168405.1 Peromyscus aztecus
TTTCTGTTTTGCTGTTTTGTGGCCACCTTGAGATGACCAACACTGTTCTTCCATAATTGTGGATTGGAGTCTCTGAAACAGGGAGCCACATTAAATCCTCCTGCTAAAGTTACTTACCATACTGATGAGAAATATATGCCACAAAAACCCACATGTGTGTGAAAACAGAGTATGTAGGTGTATAGATATACATACACATACATGTTTAACATGTAAATGTATATATGTAGAGACATATTTTGTGAGGTTTTCTGAGAATTTAAACATTTGGAAACTATTTTCCCAACCTTCTCAATCAAATATTAAGTATTTTTAACAAAAAATATTCACCAAATGTATTGTTTATGAAATAATACCAGAAAAAAATTCTGCCCATTTTCAATACAAATGTGTTTTTCAAATATTTTTAGTCTGTCATTGATTAAATCTACTGATGTGATTGCAATGCGTCTATATTTATTCTGTATGCAAAATATGATATGCTTCCTTTCATTTTTATCAAAATTATGGAAGAGAAGCATAATTCGTTAAGCAAAGAAATACACTTCAAGGTTCCAACGTTGAACAGATCTAATCTGTTCTTCTGTCCATATGCCTTCTCCAGCAGGTATATAAGTCAGGATCGCCTAAAAGTTAGACCACAAACTGTAAAAGCAGTAAGTAGCCCTCTGTAGTAAGACCATACATAATAAAAAGCAAAAAAAAACACTCACTCTGAAAATAAGGAATAACCCTTAGTTTCTTATGTTTGAAGCTATCCTAATATTTTCAAATAAAAACATGAGCTTTCTCTTTACATTATAAAGCTTTCAAATGCAATGGTATAGGTAAAAAGTAAATTAACCATAAATTTGGCTTTGCTGAAAGGTAAATTATTTATGCCTTAGTCATTCAAGTGTTTCTTTTTCATTTACTCTTTATTCTTTTGTTTTTCTATGATTCCTTTTGAAACAGGCTGATTTGATGTTGATTCATTTTGTAGCTCAGGAATACATTGAACTAGATGCACACTCCAGGCTAGAGGCAGAACCAAGATCCTTCTGTCCTCTCCTTTTTGGGTACTAATCATTCCTTTATCCATTCATTGACTAGCAGAGTGGCTAGTTACCAAAAAGCTAAGATGCTCACTATAAAGTCTTCTATGAGAATTCATTTAAATGCATACAAATATCTAAAACTCCTACTAAGCCTGAAAAACAGAACTTGCCACAATGTATGAAATACAGGGCAATGGGTTGAAAGTAAAAGTTGTAGTGTTAACTTAGTGCCTTGGACAAATCAATCACTTTATAACATGTTCCTTTCTCTGAATAAATAGGACAAATAAAAGAAAACATCAACTCACTTTTTGATTATCTGAATTAAATGAGACCATGATGTAATGCAATGTAAGCTAGCATTAGAAAATGTTTAGTAAACATTTTCTAACTTCATTATTCCCATTCTAGAAGTGTATTCTTTCAGAACTTAAGTGTTCTAAGGCATGGAATAAAACAGTGCTAAGTCTTCATGAAGGCATTAGGGAGAAAATGAAGAACACAGTAAGTTGGTATGTAATCCTGCTGCTTACTGGCTTTTGTATAAACAGATTAATTTTAAAACTATTATTTGTAAATTAAGCTCTTTCAAATCTTGTCCTAATGAGATTTAGAAGGGTCATCAGTCATTATTAGCTAAAGGGAGTCTTCATTCAATTCTGGTTGGAAAGGCATCATTAAAGATGATTTGTCTCTTTGGCTCATTTTTTTTCTAAGAAATTGCAGTTCACAATTAGACTTAATTGATACACATTGGTGCAAAACTTTCATTTAAAAATTTCAACTCTTAATCACAGTAAAGAAAGGCATGCTACAAAGATGTGTGCATTTAATTATTAGAAAGATAATTCATTTCTCATGTTCAGTTTGTTTGGAAAATTTCAGCCATGTTAATTACTGAGCCTGCAAAACCAGACATGTCTTCTGTGGGACATTAAAGGCATTCACAGCTTATCCATGCTGTAGAGAATGAGGGGGATTTAGATCTATTCCACATCATAGTGCAATGAATGGTCATGTAACCTTGACATTTCTTAGTGTTTCTTAAATCCTACAATAGAACAGTAAGTAAAAATTCCAGCTGTGCCCCTAAAATGTTTGAACTAAAGCAGCATAGTGTTTTTTAAAATTGCTTTGATAATTATTCTAAATATGTTTGACAAAGAAATGTGTCAGAATCTGAGGAAGTGCAGAAGTGGTATCTCAGGAACCACTAACTGTAAACAGAAATGAATCTCATAGGAAGAGTATTTTCCAAATCAGTTATGTTACTTTGTAGCCAAACATTTTACAGTGAAGTAGTAGCCAATATATGTTTCCCAAGTGAGTAAATGAATATTAAATTTGAAACTATAGTCTTGTCTCAATAGCAGGAGTTCCCAAAGATGGCACCATAAGTATCCTCTTTTAAAGCAAGTAGATTCTTGTATTTTTCAGGAATTTCCCCCATGGCCTTCCATTTCATGAGCTTCTCATGTGTAATTCTGGATGACCAGAATTACCTTCTTTAAGACTGACTCCTAAGTATGTGGTCTTATTTCATTATAATTATCATTATGGTCCTGGAGAAGGGTTCTGCTTAGTTTTCCTGAGTTACAATTCCCTCTTGACTGTGCTTAAACTGTCTTTGGATTCATAGGTCTGGAAAATTTAAACAATCCAATTTAATGAAAAACAATTTCCATAGCCATCTGGCAATGGTCTGGGTATTTCTAGAAGTTAACTTTTTGCATATTAAACTTCTAAAAGAAATAATTAAATCAGCTTTTATAATAGCTCATGTGGATAGACACAGCCTTGTATGTTCCCACCAGTCCAGTGATTTGTGTATATGTTGTATTTCCTTGGCAGGTTTAGAGTGAAATGGATCATTTATATAAATTATAATCGAAGGGGGTCTGAGTGCTGAGAAATTTGGAACAGCCTCTTGAGAAAGGTAGATACTTAGAGACTAAGCAATTAATCTCATCAGCTTGAATTCTTTCATCAAGGCAAGATTTAAATCAATTAATTATAATTTAGGAAATTTTCAAAGCTAGAAAGCTTTCAGAATGAAAATTGTGTTTAAATAATTACAAAGAAAGTTCTTCCTATTTAAAAAGATATTTTCACAAAGTGCCATTTTACAGCCTTCTCAAATTAGTGACAAACAATTTTGTTGTTATTCTCAATAACAATGTCAGAACTGTGAAAATTATTAACCATTTATTTATCAGTACAAATTGAGTTTTTTAAGCAACCCATTATCCCTTAGGAACAAACATAAATGCTATCCTATTTTGAATTCCCTATACTAAACTATAATTTATAAAGGTGTTAAACACCATGATTTTAGGGTAAAACTGAAAGTATCACAAACATACAAGAAAATCCATTAAGCCTAAACTGCGAGTTTGATGTGTGTATTGATTGAAAGAATTAATTATATCCCTTATATATTTTGGCATGGCTATTTAAAAATCAAAGACAAATAAAAACCTAAAAAATATGATAACATCCAAAATATCCTCAATTATAAAATTTCCATGAGATATTCATTGGAACTGGTGTCTGGCTAACTGTGAGACTAATCTGTTTTTTCTCTCCTGCTGTTTCTGCAATTCTGGATATGACTATAAAGCCATACCCTACATTTTCATCCAAATTTCTTTGAATGCAAATAACTTTACTTCTCAATTAGATGAGTGGATCAATTAATAAAGTGACTAATTAAAGACAAAGCAGACAGGCTTTTCTTCTGTGTAGAACCCTTTAAATATCATTTCATGAAACTATTGGCATTTAAAAGTAAATCCTTCTAAAGAATATATTGTTTATCCAAAGAAAAGAAAATACTCGATTTTCATCTAACTCTTGAAAACTGAAGTTGTCATGAAGGCCAAGTGCATTTTGTCTCTGGTTTAATGTAACATATTGTGTAGCTTAAAACAAACAAACAAACAAAAACCAAGTAGCCAACATCTACAATAATGATGTCTTTAAACCTAAATCACAAAGTACATTTGTAACAGTAAGACAAAGTGGTAGCTACCAAAACATTTGATTGAACTGACAAAACATTAACCCATTAAGCAAGAAATTAAGTTAATGCAATCAACAAAAATCTCTCCAGAAAAATGGCCTTCCATAATAGTAACAAATATACAATTCTCTATAATTTTGTAATGTTCTTCAAATCCTTCTTTTCTCTCCTGTTTTTTTTTTCCTCTTTGGTTTTTACTCTTACCCAGCAAATAATTCTAGGGAAGCACAAAAGGAGTTTCCTGTTCCCGCTGTTCATCACTTTTAAAAATCTTAATCCTCTCAGTGCAACTATAATCATCTCTACAGGAATTAATTGTGATGTCACTCAAGATTATGACATTATGTGAGAGAAAGACAGCAGTATATCAAACATTATGAAGAACAAAGATCTCTGTCTTTAGAAAATATATGGTCTGCATGAAGCAGGTATGTCTTTAAGAATGTGATCAATTAAATAAAAGTAAACAAGTGGAAAAGAGTTTTATATTTCCATATATTGAATTTTCTGATAATTTTGATTGTAAAATTTTGCTGATCCAATGAAATCAGATTGTTTCCTGGACATTTAAATCAGAAGGGTCACAGATACACATTTTACTTTACTAGGGATCATCACACATTTTTACTGTATCATGAAAAATAAGCTTTCCCTAATCCTTTGATAGCAATTTGCTGAGAAGCTTGATAATATGCTCATGTTCCATCTCTGCTTATGAAGCTTCTGGTTGACTAGTTCCTGAGTGAATTCTGAACACTGGGAATTTACAAGGCTCCCTGGTGATTCTCATATAAAGTCAAGATTGAGAACCATTGATGTGTGTAATAATGCTCAAAACACAGCACTGCATTTGAGAAGCAGTTCTTTCTTCTTTCATGAAATCAACAGATAGAATTTTAGAGAAAGTCATAATTTTAAGCGTAGTTTATTATCATTTTGGCCTATGGCTGAATACCGTTTCATTATTTAATTTTGATAATGTTTTATTATTTTTATGATCTACTGTATTTTGACTCAAACATATGAGTATTTTCTCTAATGTATGTCTGTCCAATGTGTATGTGTATTTTCCCAGAAGTCAGAAGAGAGCATTGGTTTCCCTGGTAATGGAGTTACAGGCAGCTGTAAGCCATAATGAGGGTGCTAGGAACCAAACACAGGTTATCTGAAAGAGAAGCACAAATCTTAGCTACCAATCAATCTCTCCAGACTCAGAAACTAAGGGCAGATGTATAATGGCAGATTTGGTGTGAGAAGTAAAACACATGTGAACTTGGGCCCTAAAAGTAAATCTTGTTAATTACTAGTAACACCAGCAGTAGAATAAAACATAAACCATCATGGAATTCCTGGAGGAGCGGGGGACTGCTTTCCTCAGAGAGGTTTTTTTGGTTCAAGGACTGTTGCACCAGATGAGCCTTTGAAGGTCATTTCCTAGGAGTATCAAACATTTTCTTTAAGCAAGATACTTGAGAGGACAAATCATGGAATGGACACTGTGCTTCAAAGATCTGTTTATTATACTTAATTTAATCTCTAGGTTGTGCCACTGTTTGGCTGACTATTCTGGGTTCTATAAGAAAGCAGGCTGGGCAAGCTGTGGAGAACAAGCCAGTAAGTAGCACTCCTCCATGGCCGGGGCATCAGCTCCTGCCTCCAGGTTCCTCCCCTGAGTGAAGTCTTGCCCTCACTTCCTTTGATGATTCACTGTTATATAGAACTGTGAGTGAAATAAATCCGTTCTTCTCCGACTTTCTTTTTTTTTTATGGTGTTTTATCACAGCAAAAGAAACCCTACCTAAGAGCACTTGTGATCCTTTTAAATGCTACCAGATGAACATGAATTTTGTGCTCTACCAGAGAGCTCCTTTAGGATAGTAGGGCTTTAGAGACAAAGGACTAATGTCCTCATCAAAATAAATTACATTTCCACCTAAGACTCTCCTGATGTCAGGTAACTGGATGAAATTTGCAACAGTTCCATCACTTGGCACAAACTTAATAATAATGAACTAGAGGCAATTAATTTATCAAAGCAGGAACATCCTCCTTAACCCTGAGGTTAAGGAAGCATTAATCCTATGATTATCCAAACATTGTAGATCCATCTAGAATGGTAATGTAACAGACAGGAAGTCTACTCCAGAAACTGCATAGGATACCGTAATAGTAAATCTGATTTTCATATCCATTATTATTCTCCCCAATACCTCTCTTATTTCTGTCTCTGTCTCTATCACCTTCTAACTCCTTGATAAATACATTTCCTCCTTATGAAACTACAATCAACACAGACCAAATAGATAGAGCTACTAAAGGTGGACATTGGTTTATTTTTAATGGATATAGAACAAGTTGAATAGTGAATAAATACTCAACATAATTAAACACTTGCTATTTTTCAATTATAGCTGTGAAAGCTTTATGCATATGTGGTGTTTAAAAATAATTTTAAAAATCCAAAAGATCATTATGTTACGTATAATTACAAATAAGTTATTATAGAAAAATCTAAATTATTATGAATAAAAATTCATAAGGACCTTTGAAATTATGAGAATAAAATTTGGGTTGAGGAAAAAATGAGATTAAATACCAAGAAGACTGAAGAGGTAACAGAATGCACAAAAAGAGAAATGAGGAGGAAACTATGCACGAGTATGAATGGAAAGGGATTAAAAAATCCACAATATTTAAAATCATATGCCCATAATTTTCTACAGCACAGCAGTGTCACTCTGTTATCTTATCAAAAATAAAATTAGAAGCCAATTGCAAACTGTTGTCTTTATAAATACTGTCCTTGGAGAATTAAGTGATTAAAATATTGAGTAATCAGAAAAAAAAATTAAGATGGAAGTTGAAAGTTGAAAGGGGCTGTAGAAGGCTCTACAGGATTGGAACTGGTATAAGATGAAAGAGTGTGTGTATAGAACTTGACACGCCCTTGGCAACTGTAAGGCAGAGAATGGTGGCTGTGCCTTTGCTAAGAATTCATTATTAGTGATAAATAGGCCATTGTTAAAAGTCATTGTCCTGGTTATTTTGTTCATCAACTTGACTAACTTAGTAAGAGGGAACCACAATTCAAAACCTCCTCTCTATGTCAGATTGGACTGTAGACATGTCTGTAGGGTCAATTGATTGATTAATGGTTGCTAAAAGAGATTGTACCCCACTGTTGTAGTACCCATAGGTGAATGTGTGGAATTCACTAAACAGTACTCCTCTGTGGTTGCTGCTTCCGTACCTCCCCCTCAGGATCCTTCCTTGAGTTCCTGCCTTCTCTTCCCTCAATCACAGAATCTAATCTGTATGACAAATAAACTCTTTCCTACCTCAAATTGTTTTTTGGCTATGATGTTTGTCTCACCAACAGAGATCTGCTGGGGAACAATCCTTTTCTACATTATGAATATTCACTACTCTCGTTGGTTAATAAAATGCTGACAGGCCCATCATTGGGCAGGGAGTTACTATGGAAAGCTAACCTCAGAATGATGGGAAAAAGCAGAGTGAAGTCAGGCAAGACTCAAACCAGCGGGCAGGAAGCAAGACATGCTAGAGGACAAGTAAAGCCATGAGTCACATGGCAATACATAGATTAACAGAAATGGGTTAATTTAAATGGAAGAATTAGCTAGTAACAAGCCAGAGCTATCAGTTGAACATCTACAATTAATTAATATAAGTCTCTGTGTGGTAATTTGGAAGCAGCTTTAGGGAAAGAAAATCTCCACCAATATATGACACTCCAGTGTAGTAGGCATACATCCACATAAAGCCTAAAAAGGCTTAGAAAAAAGGGGGAGGTTCCAGACACAAGAAAATGGAGCCAAGAAAAGCTGTGTAGTTGTGTCTTCCTTGTGGTCCGTGGTATAGAGATACTCCCCCTTAAGATGCATGCAGTCTTAAGCTAAATGACATGGTGGGTTTCACAGTCTCTCACTTGGGTCACAGTACAGAGAGGCTTCTTCCAGCTGCTACAAGTTGGTTGGAGAGCTCTGCCAGCTTGCTATATGTCAGGTTTAGAGTTTTTGCTCATGCAGCTCATGCAGAGAGAAAGAGTTAGAGATACATAGTAAGGACAGATTCAGATGAAGAGAGCCTCTGAATGGGTCACAGTGTGTTTAAAAATTATGTGTAGGCTTGAGAGAGAGAAGGAAAAGAATATATACAGTAATATATATGGTCTTAGATTTAAAAATATATCTTTAAGACAAAATAAAGTCCTATAAAAAGAATGGAGTAATAAAAACATCTAATAAGCCATGTACAGACATAAAATATAAAGAGAGCCTGGATACTGTATGTTATTGCGGGTTCCTTGAATTTTTTGACTGGTAATGAGTTAATGATAACTGTTAAAAGACATTTGATTATGAAAGCTGCTAGATTAAACCAACCTGTATATTTTAAAGATATCTTAACTTCAAAAAATAAATCATGAATATGTTACTTTGGGGAGAGGTTATGCTTTTATTTTCACAAGAAATGAGAGGTTGTGGATTCATTATGGGTTAAAGAAAATCAAATTTGATTGAGGAAGACCCCCTGAAATACTGACTACAAACATAAAGAAATAAACCTAGAAGAACTACAAGAGATATATGTATATTTCACGTGCTCAACGATAAACTAAAAAAAAATATTTTTGGCTGCCTTATATGCAATGCATAGTCTATACTTGTATTAATATAGATATGTATGTTACCCATAAAAGTTTATGTATTTCCAGAACAAGGAGACCAGATATCAATGAAAACAGATGGCCCAAATAATCCAACATCTCAGAATGCCATTGTTGCAATTTCCTCAGAATTCTACTTCTAGAACAGCTTCAAGGCTGCTGACTGAGGTAATATAGCCTCACAAAATACTCCAGTTGGGACTTGACCATAATCCTGAATTTTCTCAGGATCCCCTAAAGATTATGAGTGCCCCAATCAACAGAAAATAGTCTAGAAAACTATGTCCACATTCCCAAAAATAAATTATGAATGCCTGTCATTGTTTAGGGGGGTTGTTATGGATAATGGTCAGGAAAAAAATCTAAACAAAGATTAGATTCAGGGAACTTGTTCTGAAAAGAGAAAATGGGGGATATAGAAATGAAAGGACAAAAGGGTTGATTGTTGTGTGGGGATATATTGTATACCCTAATAAATTTTGCCTGAAGATCAAAAAGACAAAGGAACAAGCCATTGCCATGTCTTACCTCTAGCACTCCTCAGCCTGAAAAGCTTCTAGTTCCTGTCTCCCTTTGCCTTATATACTTTTCTCAACCCAGCCATCATTTCCTGGGATTAAAGGTATGTGTGCTTCCTAAGCAAAGGCATGAGATCTCAAATGCTGGGATTCAAGGTTTGTGCCACCACTGCCTGCCTCAGTTTCTCTCCTAGACAGAGTCAATCTCATGTAGTCCAGGGATCTCTGCCTCCAGAATGCTAAGATTAAAGGTATGTGCCTCCAGTACTTGGCATCTATGTTTAATCTCATGTATTGTTTTGTTCTCTGATCTTCAGGCAGTTTATTAGGACACACAAAATATCACCACATTATTGAATCTGTTTTAATCTGAAAAACAATTATTAATCTTACCTATTTTGCATTGGAATGGATTTTGGTTTATTGATACAAATTTGAAGTTAATTATGTTATATTGTATGCATATTTCTACTCTTGTTTAGGGTATTATGTTTAGGAAGCTCATTTAAAAATGTAATATATAATTAAGAAATACAGATTAATAGTCATCTATAATAGCAAACTTATAGTGTTATTAGTTAGGTTTTTAAGGTCACATCGAGATAAATTTCAGATAGATAGGCTATCTTCAAATACTACAAAGACCTACAGAATATGACATATAAAATGTTTTAAGAACTTAGACTTTTCTTAACTGTGAGACATGCCTGCTCCTGGCAGCACCAATTACTTCAAAGTAGATAATGGGCATTTAGAAACTCCATATGGAGTTTGTTTTCTTTATGGCAAAAGCTAGCCATGTATGCAAAGAAATTGCCTTTGCCTGAATTGCTGAAAGTTACTGTCCAAACTGGACAAGCAGGATGTAAGAAAGGTAACTACTATACTTTGCCAAGACCAAGTAGGGCAGTCCTTCAAATTTTCCTGCTTCACAGAAAAGTCTGTCAGATATGCTAGGCCTATAGGCCAGAGTTGGTTACCTCAAGGTTATAGAGGAACTTTGGGTGACTGTCCAGGCAGCCTGATGTCCCTGACATTAGGAAAAATTTCTCCCTTCTGGAGTCTTTGATGCAGTTGAACACTATATAGTTATAATTACAGTTTTCCTCAGTTATAATAGAAAGTTAAATACAAAACTTTATACTCATTAAATTAAGATAAATAATTAAATATTTTCTCAAATTTTGTCAAATGCAAATGGATTGAATATTGTTACTGTAATTCTTAATAACTGTTTTTGTTGTGTATTGTATTATTATATTAAGGTTAAAACCTTCATTTTTAATTAGACAAAAAGGGGGAAATGCTGTGGAACTACTCTTTTCCATACTATGAATATGTATTACTCTCACTACTTAATAAAAATCTGACAGAATGGTAGTTGGGCAGGAAGTTAAGACAGAAAGCCAAATTCAGAATGATGAGAAGAGGGTGGAGTCAGGAGAGATGTGAACCACCACCCCAAGACATGTTAGAGGACAGGTAAAGCCACAAGCCGTGTAGCAATACATAGATCAATAGAAATGGGATAATTTAAATGTAAAAGTTAGTTAGTAACAAGCCTGAGAAATCAGGTGAGCATTTGTAATTAATATAAGGCTCTGAATGATTATTTGGGACACAGATGTTGGGATAGGAAATGTCCATTTACAGAGGTCCAACTAAAATAGCCATCATCTAGTAGAGACTCTAAGGAAAGTGCTCTTTCAATATAGATGACCTAAAGTTATGAATGGTATAGCTTGATATTTTATAATAACCTACCTTCATTTAAGTCATATTTTGCATCTACAAGTATTCAATTCCCAAGGCATTGAAAAGGATGGCCCCACTCATTTATTTCACCTATAGCTCTACTTATCTCCATATGCAAAGACAAATACTATGAGAGTTTCCTGGAGCTTCATGTTGTGTTTGACAAACAAGGAAACAAGCTATGCAAAGAAGCTCATTCTTGAAATCTAGATTTCTAAAAACTGTTTGCCAGTTTTAATATTGCGCTTAGGAAAAATAAACAAGACAGATAAATAAAAGATGTATGGGCATGGAGTAAGGGAGGATTCAGTGTTCCTTCTCATTCTTCTGGGAGATATCCTTAGCAAAATACATGTGCCCTTTTGCATTTCCTGGTGATCACTTTTATTAAACAATCTTTAAAATCCTGTTTTTTGACACATGTTTAAAAGATAATCTATGTTTAATACTAAGTTAATTTATTCTTTAATCTAGAGAATATGTACTTACCTGTTCATAATAACAGAAAAATAATAACAGAAAATGAACTAGTGATCAAATTTCTCATTAGTGAAAATCAGTACTTTAACAAATCACCAAGTACCTTACTGGTCCTGTGAACAGCTACTGCCATTACAATTCATTAGGTAATGTACATAGTCACATAAGCCCACAAGTCTTGATAGGGGATGCATTAAACAGTCTTTATATGGTTTAAAATATAAAAGCAATGCTTGAAAATTGCTGTAATTTTCGTTTTGATCTTGCCACTTTTGTGTGATCATGAATAGTAAACATCACTCCATTCTCTAATCTGATTTGTATCACATAGAACACAATCCAGGAAGCTTGACACTTTACTATGACAAGTAAGTTACAGAATTTACAGAATCCAAATGGAGAAGAGGCAATTACACAGTTTTTTTAAATATTTGTTTCATTTGTCTGTATTTTTAAATGTAAGTATACTTAGATAAAAAAAAGACTTCACTTGCATAAGTGTGTATAGTTGCTTTTGTGTTTTAATATTAAGCTACCCATGGTTTAAATATCCTGATGAGGGCACAGTTGGTAATAAATTTGATACAAAAATAAAACAGTCTGAGAATTATCATTAATGACTTGGATCCTATCTAATTTCCATGTTGTAATTATTATGCTAATATGTTATTGAAGCACTCATAATAATTTTATTATTAATAATCATTCCATCTACAATAATTAGAATAGGTATGTGTGTATATTATATTAACTCATGCTCTCATAATTAGTTACTCTGAAATCAGATTTTCCTTACAAGAAACATCATACACATAGGTAAATTTTTCTGTTTCTCTGTGAATAGCACAATAGTTTCAAAACATATCATTTAGTGTTTGTTATTAGAAAAAGTAGCTCAGATAATTCAGCTCATTAAATCATACAGTCCTGATGTTGACCAACAAAATCTTGAATGTTTTCTCATAATCTACAGAGCAATTTTAACAGTAATTGCAGCTAGTAGTTCTGTGTTCAATTGCCAAGTAGTCTAAACACATATAATAAAAAAGTACTAAATTGGTTATCACCAGACTATTGATAGAATAAACAAGAGACTTTCAGTTATAACTGAATTTGGCTGCTAAATTTTATATAATATGATGAGTTTACCAGATGCTTTGTTACAGTTAGTAATCTCTTGCCTTGCTCTCTACAAATATAAACACACAGACACATTATTCCAGTTTCTTTTTGGTCTTTGAGGTCAAACATGAAATTTATAGTAATAACAATATGTTGATAATTATTTATAGCTAAGTCATTACAAGGAGATAAATGAAACTAATGTTCTGTATTATCAATTAATTTGTGAACATTATTTTAAAATTGTTTTTCAAAGAATCTGGCTATTAAATGCAGTTTGGTGTTATGAGATTAGTAAAAGTTTGTAGGTCTTTCAAACTCTCCCATGCCACCTGCCTATGATATTGAAAAATTATGATTAAATGTGATGATTTTCTCAAAGGAAAAAAATAAAAATACTTGTTTTAATCATGCATATTGGGCTAATCAAAATGATTTTATACAACAATCAAAAATTCTGATTTCAGGCAAATATCATAATTATAAATGTAAAAAAAAAACAATAAAATCAACAGGATAATTATAGTTGAATTAAACATTTCCTATGTAAGAAAGAGAAGAGAGGAAAGAGAATTCTGAGATTTGCACAGTTCCCTATCAGCCATCTTTTCTTTACTCAGTTTTCTCTAGTCTTGTCATGTACTCTGTGAACATGATTAAATGATGAGGCCCAGAAGTCATGCACTCTTAACTCTGTACAACCTGTGTCTTAGCAGGTGGTCCCTGGTATATCCAGACTCCTGTGATCAAGCCAGGGAATGAAGCCTGGGAAATCCCAGAGTTATGCTATTTCTACCTTGTCAGCCAGGTTTTCAGTTCCAAGGGTCATGTTACTTTTCAATTCTGCTAAATCTATTAGCTTCATGGGAGTATGGCCTGATATAGTACAGAATATTCTGTCCTTGGTGTTTTGGAAACGGAGCCGGGAAATTAGCTTTGGCTTTAGCTGAATTCTAACTCTGAGCAGCCAGGAAACCATGGATCACATTAGAGGACAAATGAGTATTTAATTTATACTATAATGTAGACCTACCTCCCTGTAATGCCCTTCATTTCAATTCTTTTCCCTCAGATGAACTGATATGAGTCTTGTTTATAGAATGGAAAACAAAGAACATATTCTGCTTAAGCTGTCACAGCACAGAAAAAATATAATTCTGTAGATGAATTTATAAATGGTCTTATTAAATATAAAACATGGAGCCAGATATAGGGGTGAAAGCCTGAGAAAGATCAGGGAAATAGGGAAAGCCCCAGCTAACCTTACCTCACCAACTCAGCAGCTTCCAAATGTGAGTTGCTTCCTGTCTACCCACATCTATATGCCTTGCTGTTCTGCCATCTGATTTGTTCTCTCTGTTCAGCTAAATCACTTCCTCTTCCTACCCAGCTCTGTCACTTTCTGTCTGTCTGTACAGACCTCCAGATCTCCATGGTTAACTAGTGTTGGAATTTAAGGTGTGTGCCACCACACCCGGCTGTTTCCATTGTGACCTTGAACACACAGAGATCCAGACAAATCCCTGCCGGTCAACGGATAGACATGTGCTACCGTTGCCTGACTTCTTTGTTTACTTATAATGGCTGTTCCTATTCCTCTGGTCTGTAGGCAAGCTTTATTTACTAAAGCACACATAAAATATCACCACATAACTCAGAATTATTCATTTTAAAAATACACCTAGGAATTGCCAGTATAGTACTGTCCATTACATAATACAAGCTTTTTAATACATCATGCTACTGCAGTGCTTTAATACAGTTCACAATAGCACTTTGCATTAGCATTACAACTAACTATATGATGACACCAGACTCCTGAAATCAGAGCACTCTTGTGGTGGTATTATGTTCTCCAAAATATTGTGTATGCTAATAAACTTATCTGGGGTCAGAGAACAGGACAGCCACAATATTAAACATGAGGATAGGCAGTGGTAGCATACGCCTTTAATCCTAGCATTCCAGAGACAGAAATCCCTCTGGATCTCTGTGAGTTCAAGGCCACATTGGAAACGGCCAGGCGTGGTGACCCAAGCCTTTAATCCCAGAAAGCAAGCCTTCAATTCCAGGGAGTGGCAGTAGAAAGCAGAAAGGTATATAAGGCGTGAGGACCAGAAACTAGAGGCATTTGCCCTGGAGAGGCATTTGGCCTGGAGAAGCATTGGGCTGGTTAAGCATTCAGGCTTCTAGCAGCAGTTCAGCTGAGAGTCATTTGGATATGAGGACATAGAGGCTTCCAGTCTGAGGAAGCAAGACCAGCTGAGGATCCGGTCAGGTGAGGTTAGCTGTGGCTTGATCTGTCTCTCTGACCTTTCAGTGTTCGCCCCAATAACTGGCCTCGGGTTTGATTTTGTTAATAAGACTCTTTAAGATTCTTGCTACACACTCTAGTAACTTATTCTCTTCTGCAGTGTTACAACAAATGACCTTCTCATTCAGTTATTTATTGCACTTTAGGACCAGACAGTAAAACAGTCAAGTGCATGATTTGCTCAGGGCCTACACTTGGTGAACAAGCATGGTTATGTAGAATTCTTTTTTTTTTCACTTCAGCACAGACTATCACAGAAAACACAGACTTCAGCACAGACTATCACAGAAAACACAGGGGGAAAACCTAATCTTGAAGCTCAAATTAAAAGAGGGGGTAAATAACCCATATTAACATAACAAAATAACAGGAATAAACACTTCTCCATGGTAACACTCAATATCAATGGTCTCAATTCTCCTATCAAAGGACACAGAATAACAAATTGGATTTGAAACCAGGATGCAAACTTCTGCTGCATCAAATACGCACGCGCACGCGCACACACACGCACGCACGCACGCACACACGCACGCACGCGTGCACATTGACATCAAGGATAGACATTATGTCAGGGTAAAATGATGGAAAATATATTTCAAGCAAATGGATGAAAGAAGCAAGCTATTATGGCCATTTTAGTATCTGACAACATAGACTTCAAAGCAAAATTAATTTGAAGAATTTGGGAAGGACACTACAGACTCGTTAAATGAAAAATTCACCAAGATATTGCAAGTCTTAACCTCTATAAATCAAAGGTACCCTAGTTCACAAAAGAAACACTACTATAGGCAAATTACAAATTGACACTTATTCAGTGATAGTGGATGGCTTCAGTAACCTACTCTCATCAATACTGTGATCCAGACAAACACTAAGCAAAGAAATGCTGGTTTTAATGCTGTCATAAACCAAAAGGGTTGTAAGAGATATTTACAGGACATTTCACCCAAACACAAAAATATAACTTCTCAGCACCTTGTGGAACTTGCTCCAAAACTGACTTCATATTCGATGTAAAGGAAATCTCAACATGATACAAGAAAATTGAAATTAAGACAGTACATCCTATCTGACCACCATATATTAAAACTGGATGTGAACAGCAACAGCCACAACAGAAAGCTTACAAATTCATGGAAAGTGAATAAAAAAGTAAGTCGCGGCACAAATTTAAAAAGAAGTCTAATAGATTTTAAATTTGAATGAAGTTGAAAACACAGCATACTCAACCCTATGATATGGACCTAATTATGGTGGTTCTAAGTGGCAAGTCCATAGTACTATCTGTTTATATATATATATATATATATATATATATATATATATATATATATATAAAATTGGACAGATCTCATATTAGTAACTAATAGTACATATGAAAGCTCTAGAACAAAAAGAAGAAATAACACCCAAAATAGTAGTTGGCAAGAAATAATCAAATAAGGGCAGAACAACAATTAAATAGAAACAAACAAACAGAATAAAATACAAGGAATCAATGAAAAAGATTGGTTCTTTGAGACAATCAATAAGATTGAAAATCCCTTATCCAAATTAACCAAATGGCAGAGAATCAAGATCCAAATTATTAAAATTTAAGATGAAAAGGGGACATTACAGACGCTCAGGAAATCCAGAGAACCATTAGGACATAATTTAAGACCCTACAAAATTGGAACGTATTAAAAAAAATGAGGATATTTTTGATATATACAACTGACCAAAATTAAAATAAGATGAGATAAACAGTGTAAAAAGACCTATAACACCTAGTAAAATAAAATCAGTAATTAAAGGTCTTCTAATCAAGAACAACAAAAAATAAAAAAAATAAAAACAAACTAAAAACAAACAAACAAGCAAAAACAGCACAGGGCCATTTGATTTTAGTGGAGATATCCACCAGTTCAAAAAGAATTAACAGTCAATACTGGTCAAATTGTTACAAAATGGAAACATGAGTGCATGCCTCAACTATTTTATGAGTCCATAATCACTAATGCATAAGACAAATATAGAAAAATATTTACAGACCAGATTTCCTATGAACATAGGTGCAAAACTTCTCAAATATATAAATAAATAAACTTGCATACCAAATCCAAGAACACATAAAATATATCATCCACAATAACCAAGTAGGCTTCATTCCCCCTAGATAAATGTTCAGATAGGCACATTAATAAATAATCCATGATATGCAGACTAAAAGGCAAAAATAACAACTAAAAGCACGTGATCATCTCATTAGATGCACAAAAGTCCTTTGACATAATTTAATGCAATTTCATGATAAAATTACTGGAGAGATTAGAGATGAACAGGGCATGATTCAACATTATAACGATAATGTATAGCATGTCAATAGCTAACATCAACCTAAATGGAGGGAAATTCATAGCATTTCTACTGAAATCAGGAACAAGTCATGGTTCTACATGCTCTCCACAGCTACTCCCTATAACACAATTGACAGAGATTAAGGGAATACAGATAGATAGGAAAGAATTTATTTGCAGATGATATAATTTTTTATGAAACAGACCCAATAACTCCACATAGAAATTCCTACAGCTTGTAAACACTTCCAGCAAAGTACTTGAATACAAAATTAATACACAAAAATCAGTAGTCTTCCTATATACAAATTACAAAAATACTGACAAACAATTCCAGGAAACAATACCTTTCATAATAGGTTAAAAAATGCATTGTTGTATCTCTAACCAAACAAGTGAAAGACTAGTATCAAAACAAAACATAAAACAACAACAAAAAAGAAAAAAATATTTAATTCATTCAATAAAGAAACTAAAGTTAATAGAACGTAGATTTTTAGGCAAATGGATCAGTATGTTTAATATAGTAAAAATGGTTATCCTACTTAAAACAATGTAGAGATTCATTGCATTCCCTATCAGCATGTTAGCACAATTCCTCGAAGAACTTGATGAATTTGCATTGAGGAACACAAAAATATTACAATATAACTAAAACAATCTTAAATGTTAAGGAGGTATTTCCATCAAAATCACAAATTTTCCTACAGAGGCCTAGTAATAAAAATCACAAATTCCAGCAATGATAAAGTACTAATATAAAGTGGTTTGGGGACGGATCAAGTATGAAGAACTCTCCTTTTAAAGATTGATGCTTATAATAAGTAATTTTAATTTTGTTTCCTATGGAACTTCTAGTCATTTTATGAGCAGGAAATTTGCATCCTCAGTATTGTAGTGTCTGTATTAAGGGAAAACTAGAGCAAAATTAACCCACAGGCAATAAAAGTCATAAAAGAGAGTATCTCAACACTTTGAATAAAAATTAATGCAAACCAAAGTTAGGAGGCTGATTCCAACAATGGAAAACACTACAAACCCAAGTGATAATAGAAGAAATGATCAAAGATTTAGATGTACCGAAAATGTGTGGAATGAAAGAACTGCAAATGAGAATAATTCACAAAAGAAAATGAGGACTTTGCACAGATTGTTTAAGAAACCAAAGAGAATGAAACTGTCAATGATCTAGAAAAGATACAGGGACTCTAAGAGACTGCATGGAGTAAATGATACCAACAGCATTTCAATTCTGAAAGAAAAGCAGCATTTCATCTGAACTTCAGTAGTCTTTCTTTTATGAAAATATAGAGATTAAAAATCATGTTACATATATCATGTTTATTAACCACACATACTTCCTTTATCATCAATTTCTAAGGGTAAGGGAGAGTCAAAAGTAGAGGGGAATAGTATGATGAATGTAGAACACAGGCCAAGAAAAAGATAATTTTATATTTCAATCCCTGAGTGAAATTGAACACAAATATTTGATGGTGAATACAAGTTATCCTAGTTGAAAGGATACAAGTTATCAGTTGAAAGAACGAAATATAAACCATGCCAACATGACCCACATGAAAACCTTTGGTGAGATTAACAAGAACAGCTTACTGTGATGAATAGGAAGAGAGCCAAATTTACTGTTTAGAATTGATTACATATTAATAAAACAGAAAGAATTAATATATATGTTGTTTCTAGACTCTTTGTTTAATTAAAATAATGCAAGGTATTGATTATTTTGACAAGAAGGTAAATAGAAACATGTTTCTTCCTCCCAGAAGACCTATTACAAGGGAAATAGAAGATATATGAATCACTAAAACTTATAAATAAAAGAACTGAATAGAATTTTGCAAGAGTAGATGAAACATGCTAACTATCACAGAGAGGAATTTGAGCATTGGAAAAATGAGACCAGGTGCCATGTTCCAAAATTGAGTTAGAAGGGAACTTGTGAATTTTGTTCATATTCCTCCCTGAAAATGAAAAGTAAAATTGAAACCAATAAAAGAATAAATTCATATTAATATTAAGCTCTTTAATAGTAACCCTGGAGGCAAAACATCAATGGGATAATATACTCAATGTGTTTGAAGAAGAATTATATCAAAAGATAATTTAAATTTATAATTTAAATGGGAGAGTGCAATAAAGATCTTTTTTTCATCCACATGAAACCTCAAAAGATTCTTGAGATAAAAACAATGATTTGAGATAGCCTAGAAAACCATATTCAGTAAAGAAATGTTTAATTAAGCAAGACTTAATTATATACATGAAAGAAAATTAAAGGGGCTACTTTGTGTAACATATCATCTTGTAATTCATTACATTATCACTTTAAAATCGAGACTAAGGTTTTATGATAGCTAAAATACTAAAGCATCAAAGAAACCAGTGACTTCCCATATTTTAAGGATTCTGTCGCATATACCCCTAGGTTTTATGCTTTTCTTTCATATTCTGTGTTTATATGGAAATGTAAATGTGCATTTGTGTGTCAATATAACAAATTTCACAAAATTATGTTTGTGCTTTAAACTTATACTTTGAGTTACCTATTTTTAATTTTAGTATTCTACTTTTTAAATAATTCTGGATAGCTAAATTAATTTTTCTAAAGTATAATGAACAAAGCCCATCAAGACTTGGTGTCATTCTTAGACTCTTCATCTCAGAACAGCCAAATAATATTGGCAAAGCCTAAGGTGAGGAATTTCCTAGAACAGGCTTGTCTATGGACATGTCTTTAGGTATTGTCTTGATTATTAATTGATGTAAGAAAGTCTATCACACTGTGGGCAGTCTCATTTCCTGGTAGAAAATCATGGATGGCATAAGAAAGATAGCTTCAGAGGTATGTGAGAAAAACAGAGAGTGAGTCAGAAAACATCATGTCTCCATACGTTCTACCTTGAGTACCTCCTCTGACTTCCCATAGTGATGCACTGTGGCCAGGAAGTGTAAGATGAAATAAACTCTTTCCCCTCTAAGTAGCTTTGTCTCAGAGCATATTATCATAACAACAGAAAGAAAACTAGAGCTTTATATGAACACAGACATTGACAGTTGTATTATTTCACAAATTCATCTTAATTGGAAACATTCAAATTGATCATTACACATGGTAAAATGCTTTGTCACTGGCTTTTATAAGTCATTGAGTATACTGTAGGAGCACAAATACAAAAGGCATATTGTGAATTAAAATAGACTAAGAATGAAAATTTAAAAAAAAAATGAAAAAGGCAAAAGTCAGGAGAAGCAAAAATTACAGGAGTGAATGCATCACCAGTCAATATCAAAGGGATGATATGAATCCAGGTGCAGGACTGCTGACACACATACATAGGGAAACCGGTGCAGGATGATCACACGTTTAAGTACATCATATACCATTTAGTGAGACTGTATATAACAGCAATAATAACTACAACAATATAAATGAGTTAATGCAGTACAGTAGAACCTTTGCTGTAAATGTGGGCATCATTCACCATGATCTGGAACCGCCATCATGAAAACCTGAAATCAATTTGTGTACTGTAATGAGTTTATTTTCACTTGAATAATTCAGCTGGACGCAGTGGTGCACACCTTTTATCCCAGCTCTTGAGAGGCTGAGGCAGACAAACTCTGCTAGTTCAAAGCCAGTCTGGTCTACAAAGCAAGTTCTAGGACAGCTAGGGCTGTTACACAGTGAAACCCTGTCTCAAAAACCCAAATAAATAAATAAATAAATAAATAAATAAATAAATAATTACAAACATACATACATACATAAATAAATAGATGGTAAATTCATCAGTAATAGCAATTGGGGTCCTGGAAGTTTCTAATTTTACAACTTCAAATACCAGCCTAGCATTCATTCATATTATGATTTTTCATGCCCAGGAACACCAGCCTTAGAAAACCCACTTGAGTCCTCAAATAAGATAACATTTTTCTGTGTCTGTTCTTACCTATACCATTTATCAACTCATCACGGTTCATAGTTTACTGTTTCTTTGGAAGGAGAGTCATAGAAAACTACATGCCTCATATTGTTATGACTGAGTGAAGATCAGCAGAGTCTATAATGAAGAACCTGCAGAATTGATAAATAAAATGTTACAGTTAATTATTCAAAACAGATGAAGGGCAAGTTTCTTATGAGATTCATTAGTTTATTTTCATCATAAAAACAGTAACCCTGGAAACATGATAATGTATATCCTTATTTTTACTAGAAATGTAAATTATAGTAACCTTGAGGTATTGAAGCTCAGGTTTACGTTTTAGCTGCCATCATTCCCATACTTTGATATAACATATTTAAAACAAAATCAAATATTTTCTTTCTGTTTTGTAGTATTGAATGAAATACAATAATAAAAATGATGCTGAATAAATAATTCAGATTATTAAAGGTAATAACGTAGTTATCAGGAACACATTGAGAGAAAACTTAAAGAGCAAGACAGTAATCATTCCTACTTGAGATACAATGGGTCGTTTAGGAAGTACAACTTGTTTCTATATTTTATTATTGTTGGCAATTTATAAACAATATTATTTTATTGTTGCATATTTAATTTTTATATTATTGATTTTTTCTAGTAGCTTATAACCAATGTTTTCCTTAAGAGCCAAACAGCATAATTTCTTCATTTTTGAAGAAAATGATTCACCATTCTGAATTATATTAGAAAATAAAAGCAATATAAATGATACATATTTTAAATTTGCACTTAAACTGAAAACTACATGGAAAGGATACTTCCCATACATTTAAATGCACATTATTTTGGAAACTTTGCTATTTGCGAACTGTAAATGGACTGCAATCAGTGAATTGAAAATTTTCATGAAAGTTTGAAAACAAATACACTTCAAAAATGATATATTTGAAATTCAAAGTTGAGCAAATCATAAAAAAATTGGTTATCAATGGAAATATGGTATTAAAAACTGTAGACAACAAATGCACATGAGCTTTTATTGTCTGACATCATAAGTCATGTCTGGGTGGAAAAGAAAAAAAAAATTCCATTGATTTAACACTGTGATATCATCTAAAAGTTTATTCTCTATCCTTTGTAAGCAGTTCTGGGAACACTGGCTCTGCATGCTTTGGAGATGGTAATGAAGAGAAAACTCAGGGCCCAAACTGGTTTCTTCTCTTGGTTTCAAATCATGTCTACTAAGTTAGGATGAACTACTCTGCACCTTGATTTTATTATGACATAAACACATGTCTAACCACACCTAGGGGATATTTCTGATTGTTATTCTCAGGGGCCAAATATGGCAAGTTCCATTCTCATTTTAGAAACAATGTGGTTATTTGTCTAGCATCTAGGGCTTCACCCAGTTTATGATACAATGTTTTGATCTGATTCCTTCTGTAATTTTTCAGAAAAATGAGGGTCTTATTCTTTGATTTAAGACCAGATGCTGATATTTCATCATTTTCAAAGCCATAGTAACTTTGCCAAAGAACATTGTTAAACTATTCTGTGCATAAAAATACAAGAGAGCCTAAGGAGATGCATTTATACTGTTTGCTCCCTCCAGATGTAGAACACTAGTATACAGATACTGTTACTGTTAACTTGAAGTTTCTTAAAGCATTGTGTACCCTCCACTAAATGTTCAGTTTCCTTTATCATCAACTCACAGAATTATGCCTTATAAAGAAGGCATTTTAAGTAAGAAGAATACACTATAATGTTCATATCTATTGGCCAAATATTTTTTTTAAAATTCTTTCTTCAAATACCACTTTACTTATGAACTTTCACCTCAAACTCATTAACTTCGTGTACAATAGAAATAAAATCAGTACATAGATGTTTAATGGAAAAATCACTAGAGTTAGATCTCACAAAGTAGGGAAAGTAATGATTTTTCACTACTTGAACAGACAGATAGATGTGAATATAATTAATAAGATTGAAAAACTTATATTGATGAAAATTCAGCTGCAAAATAGAAGCAGTATCTATCCAAAGCAATAGCTATCTAGTTCTGACATCTTAAATTAACCCATTTCTATAAATCTATACCTTGCCACATGGCTTGTGGCTTACCAGTGTCTTACATGTTGGTACTCATGGCTGCGGCTGGCACAGTCTTCTGACTCAAGCTTCCTGTTCCCAGAATTCTCTTCTCTGCTTGTCCCACCTATACTTCCTGCCTAGTTACTGGCCAATCAGCATTTTATTTATACAGAGTGATATCCACAGCATAGGCGGGACTTGTGGACTGGGAAAAAGAGAGTGCAGGGATGAAGAAGGTTGAAGTCTCTAGAGACATGGAGAAAGGTAAGTGCTAAACTTGCAGTGCTGAAAAAATGAACTGAGCCATGTAGTAGTACATAGTTAGGAAAAATGGGCTAATTGAAGCTGTGTTAGTAACAAGCCTAACCGATCAGCTGTGCATTTATAATTGATAATAAATCTCTGTGTTGCTATTTCAGAGCTGGCTGGTGGGACAGAAACTTCCACCTATGGGAATTAAACAAGTTAGTAGAAATAGATTTCAATGAATTTACTGATTTTGAAGTTTCTGCTGGCACCTTCAGTATTCGTGGGGCATAGTATTAATTTGGAATCTTTAGGACAGTAATGAATGTGAGGTAGGTCACTAGACATAATTTCTTAATTTCTGAGATATCCTAGTTTTGATCCTAACGTCTTCTTAAAGATTGAACGTAGCTCACTCACATTGCTAAGAATAAACTCTTTACATAGGCTCGTTTGATTCTAAAATCAGTCTTCTCCAGGGATGATACTCCTGATACATTATCCAATCACAAGTGATTAGCCTTGAACACATGTACATGCAAGAATCACTTAAAGTACTTATTTATAAGCTAATTGTAGAAGAAGGGGATGGGTGAATATACAGGACTCATATTTGATTTTAATATTGAATATACAGTACTCATATTTGAATTAAAAAAATAGGAAAAAAGTCTGGGGACTGGATAGATGTCTCTTGGTTTCATAGTATAAACTGTTCTTGCAGAGGACTGCAGTTCAATTCCCAGCAGCCACATCAGGACGTTAATAGACACTTGTAACTCCAGTTCCTGAGAGTCAGTGCTCTCTATTTGTCGCTCTGAGAACTGCACTCATAAGTATATGCCACATTCAGAAACACAACCATACACACATTTAAAATAATATAAAATATTTAATCAAGTTCAAATATTGACAAATATTGTCAAATAATATATTTGTCAAATCTTTACTTTCTCAAATTTGACAAAATTTTGGATAGAATTTATATCATTAACTGTAAACATATAATAATAATATTGAATAATTGAATACAAATATTGATTTGTAATATTAGAATATCTGGATCAGTCATTTCACCAACATTTGAATGGATGACTTTTATCTAAATCCAGTTGGATACAGAAAAATATATATAAAAATATTGAAGATATCCAATAGAAACTTAATAGCAAAACTCATCATAACATATATTCGATTTAATTTTGTCCTTGAAAAGAAGTTGCAATGTTGTCATGCAATTGGAAACTCTATCAATACTTGCTCTTTTAACAAACAGAATGTAAAATGTATGTTACATGAAAAGCACTTGAATTAATTCACAACTTATTGTTAATAACATAGCACCTGAAAATTTGATAGGGACTAAATTATTTTTATAAAAGTAAATTCTGGGAAATACCTAAAAATCTTCATACTTAGTGCTCAAACACTAGTACAATGTCTAACAAAATACAAGAACATAATAATTATGACCATCAGTTCTACTGAACAGAGTCAGAAACATGAGCCAGTTCAGTAAGATGAAACAGAAAAAAGGAAATTGTTTAAAAATATGCAAGCATGTCTATTCTTCTCAGATGTTGTTTCTTATTATTTAGAGTACATCACATCTCTACAAATTATTCAGATTAATTATAATGCAATTTTAATAATCTAAATTCATTTGTCTACACCATTTAGCATATAAATAATAGAAAGGATAATACAAAATGATGTCAATTGTCCAGTTGTGGGAGTTCATGACTATAATATAATAGCAGTACTCAGACGACTGAAGTGAGTGGTTATGAATTTGATGCCAGTTTGGTGCCAACCAGTGATGTCTACCAAGACTTTGTCTCAGAAGGAGAAAAAAAATAACATTTATGATAGAAATATATAGATATATTTAGAATTACTGTATAATTTTGGAGATGGTGAAAGTCTTATTTTTGCATTTATTGTTTTTTTATTTTTTTTAAATTGTTTGTATGTATGTTTGTCAATGCTTTTGTGTATGCATCTGAGTACTAGTGTCTACCAGGGCCAGAGATGTTGAATAGCCTCGAGTTGGAGTTATAGGATGTTGTAAGCCTCATGATATGGATACTTGGAAATGAACTGGGGTTCTCTGTAAAGGCAGTACCTGCCAGATATTGACTGCTATACTAGTCTAAAATCTTACTTTTAAAAAAATATTTTTCGTGTGTATTCATGTGTTTGGTATGTACATATGTAAACAAGGCAGATTTTGATGTCTACAATCTTCCTCAATTGCTTTCCTACTTTGTTCTTTGAAGTTGGTTTTCTCAGTTCAACTCAAAGCTAATGGATGGCTAATTTAGTTAGTCACCTTGCTCACAGGCAAGAGAAAATAATTTAGGCTTTTTTGTCTCTGAGTCTAACATTATAAGAGGGCTACCATACCCTCCTGTCAGTTACAAGTGTAATGGGATCTAGATCCCACTCTTCTTGCTTGTGAAGCAAGAACTTTAATTGCTGAGATATATCCCTGTGGTGATATTGTGTTCTCCAAAATATTGTGCACCCTAATAAATTTATCTGGGGTCAGAGAACAGAACAGTCACAAATATTAAACATAGAAGTTAGGCAGTGCTAGCACATGCCTTTAATCCTAGCATTCCAGAAGCAGAGATCCGCCTGGATCTCTGTGAGTTTAATGCCACACTGGAAACAGCCAGGCATGGTGACAGGAGACTTTAATCCCAGGAAGTGATGGCAGAAAGCAGATCGGTATTTAAGGCTTGAGGACAAAGAATTAGCTGGTTAAGCTTTCAGGCTTTTGAGAAGCAGTTCAGCTGAGATCCATTTGGATGAGGACTCAGAAGCTTCCAGTCTGAGGAAACAGGATCAGCTGAGGAACTGGCAAGGTGAGGTGGCTGTGGTTTGTTCTACTTCTCTGATCTTCCAGCTTTAACCCCAATATCGGGCTTTGGATTTGATTTTATTAATAAGAACTTTTAAGATTCGTGCTATATATCCCAAGCCTGAAATCATTATTTTGAAATATAACTTTTAGGATCTGTATAGGCAATATAATTCTAATCAAAATCCATATCATATGAATGTGACAAAATGATTGTAAAGTTGATATTGAAGCTGAGGTTAGTTTTTCTTGTGATCATGAAGGAAGGAACAGAGACATGCCAGAGAAGGCCAACTTCCCCAGTCTGATAGTTATTTATGTTAAAGTTCTAGAAATTTGGTGAGGATGAGAGTCACAGAAATCTGTGCTGGAAAGTGGGGAAACAAACTCCCATACAAGAAGCAGGCAAGACTGCTTTGAAAATTCCACATTGGATGGAGCTCTATAGCTCAGAAGACAGAAGGAAACCCTGCTCAACTATTGGTGTTGGTAAGTTAGTTATCCACACAGAAATAAGTAATCACATCCTTACCACACAGCAGACCTTGAGTTCAATCCCATGTACTCCAAAGACTAAAAATCCCAAAGTGAAGCCTAATCAAGAATAGAGATTTGTTGGATATGCTCACACTCTCAAGGTAGAGTTGAAAGTTTTAAATGAAAGACAGCTAACGCAGATTGTAAAGAAAATGACTAATTCTATTAAAGTGGAACACCTCTTATCAAAAGAAAAATTAAGTCCTCCATTACCCCGCCACCCCTAGTTTGCTCATGTAGATCTCATCCATTTCTCTGTTGCTGGGCGATCCCTGTGTCTTTCTTAGGGTCCTCTTTACTAGGTAGTCTCCCTGGAATTGTGAGTTGCAGTCTGCTTATCCTTTGCTTTACATCTAGTATCCACTTACGAGTGAGTACATACCATGTTTGTCTTTCTGAGT
>CABHPQ010155366.1:2569-17941 GCA_902168405.1 Peromyscus aztecus
TGGGCCACCACTGCCCGGCTAAGATGGTTCTCTTCTCCCATGTGGGCGCCAGGGAGTGAACTCAGGTCATCAGTCCCAGGAGCAAGTGCCTTTACTGTCTGAACCATCTCACGGCCCCTCCCCTGTATTATTAATGCAAAAATATGCAAAGCTAGTCAAAGGAGACTATTTTCTAACTGATTAACATGTCCTACATTTTGGATGCCCTTTCATTTAATGTTTCTAAAAATGGTTCATGTGATACATGGGGAGAGACAAGCCAGCCACTTTCAACTCTACCTTCTTGATTTTTTCCCCTTGATATTGTTTGGCGAATTAGTTCTGTATGATAACTGTACTTACAGTGTTTGAGCCTCGTTTACTTTAAAACTCAAAGCCTAAATTGTGGTGACTCATGCCTTTAATCTAAGCACTTGGGAGACAGCAGCAGGAAGATCTCTATGATCAAGGGCAGTCTGGTCTACATAATGAGTTCCAGGCTAGCCAGGGCTACATAGTGAGTCCTTGTATCTAATTCAAAAGCATAAATGTACTAATAAGCACTTATATATGTAACATTCTTTAAGTCTTTTATGTTTAGACTAAAAAAGACTTTAGGATTTAAAGATTTTTCTGGACATGATAGTGTACACCTTTAATCTCAGTACATAGAGGGTCGAGGCAGGAAGATGGCTGAGTTTGAGATTACCTGGGTTTCATAGTGAGTACCGGGCCAACCAGGGATGCACAAAAAGACCTTGTGTCAGAAATGTAAAAATGAATAACTTTAAAATGAAAGGAGTTTAGCAGTTTATTCTTGTTAAAGGAAGCCTGCCCCACCTCCACCACTATAGCCTAGTTGTGATTTGGAATAGAGTTTAGATCATTCAGTTACTGGATGGATGGGCTGTGTGTGTGTGTGTGTAAATAGAGTTGTTACTGAAAACTTTGAAGCCTCCCTAAGTTTAATAACTGGCTTATTTTGTTCTGGCCTAAAGAATTAGAGCAAATAGTTTTATTTTTTTTTTAAGTCACTTTTCAAAAAAATTTTTTTTTTCAGTTGTGAAGTTATCCGAGATTGGAAAACAGGAGAATCCCTCTGTTATGCTTTTATTGAATTTGAAAAGGTATGTCATAGTTTAAATATACCAGATTCTGTTTTTATATTATTTATTTATTTTCTGAGGATGGGTTCTTGTTGTGTTGCCTTGGCTGATGTCATACCAGTTATCCTCCTGCTTCAGCCTCCCGGGTGTCTGATTAGAGGTGTGCACCACTGCACCTGGCTGTTTTGTCTTTGAGTAGTCTTTGTTTGTTTGTTTGTTTGTTTGTTTGTTTGTTTGTTTGTTTGTTTGTTTTTTGAGGTAAGGTCTTTTCTGTGTAACAGCCCTAGCTGTCCTGGAACTCACTTTGTAGACCAGGCTGGCCTCGAACTTGAGTAATCTTAAAAATGAAAAATTGTAGTACTTTTTTTAGTATTGTGTTTTTCTTTAGACATCTAAGAATGTTAGCTTTATTGTAACTTTCCATTGGGAATAAATTCGACATTTACTGATGTTAATATATGTTTACTGTGGGGTCAGGTACAATTTGTCTGAACATCATTGTTTTAGAAAAAGTCCTTCACAGACTGTTTATTGTAACCTGAGTACCAGGAAGAGAAGTGGAGGAGTGTTAAGATCTAGACATTAATCCAGGCTCAGTCACTGGCCAGCTACTGGGCAGCGCTCGCTCACTTACTCTTCTTCCTGAGGCTTTTCCTTCCTTAGAGGAAGGGTCAGAAAGCTGCTGCTAGATCTGCAACGGTGATGAGAACTTGGTTGGCTGAGTGCTTACTTCACGTCAGACATTACCTTACTTTTCCTGTATGTAATATGTACAACTCTAGGAGATAGATGCTATCTTTTTTTTTTTTTTTCCAAAACAAACTGAGACAGGGTGGTCCTGTGGTTTACTCAACATCATGTACCTATTGGATGTCATGGCTAGGATTTGAGTGTGGATGTGTCTGGCACTGTTCCTGATGAGTTTAGCCGTCTACACTGGGTTTTATTGTTGTTGTTTGTTTTGTTTTGTTTTCAAATGTGGCTTTGAGCCAGTTAGTGTCTAGTAATGCCTCATTACAAGTTACATTGATTCCAAAGTATTTATTGAATATTTTCTATATTTTAGGCACTGTGTTAAATCCTCGGGGTTCAAGATGAATAATGGAGGATTAGGAAAAGCATACATGTAGCAGATCATACCTAGATACTGTGTCATATGTACTAAAATTTGTATTTGTCAAGGTTTATTGGTGCCAGCAGAAAAGAGAGCTTTACTTTGGCTTACAATGGAAACTTTTCATCGATCTGACTGTTCTCTCATCGACATCCATTATTATTGCTTACAAGTCATGTTTCATTTGTAGCATGGAGACTGATGACTGCTCTGTCTTTCAGTTTCCTGTAGGCAGGGCATTTTCTATGGATACATACATAGTTCAGGTCAGCTTTAGGGCAGAGGTGCTGGCACCCAAACCCCATTCTCTGCAAAAGCAGGAAACTGCCTGGTGACCTGCTCTCCAGCTTCTGTAGTAACACCTTATTGTGGTTTGTTTCACACTTCCCTGCTTGAGTGCTTGTTCTCTCCTCACATTCATTACCATTTGGATCTCTCTCTCTCTCTCTCTCTCTCTCTCTCTCTCTCTCTCTCTCTCTCTGTATGTGTGTGTTTCATTTCCCTTCTTAATGGTGTCCTTTGATAAACTCAAAAGTAATAGTTTTAACTTAACCCCGTTTGTCAACATTTTCTCAACATGGCGTCTAAAAATTCTGCTTACTCTAAAGACCTGAAGATATTCTCTATACTCTTTTTTAAACTTTATTTAATTTTATGTATGTGAACGTTTTGTCTGTATGTGTGCATGTGCACCATGTGTGTGCCCGGTGTTCTTATAGGCCAGAAGAGGGCATTGGACTCACTGGAACTGGAGTTGTGGGTGGTTCTGAGCTGATTGGTGCTAGGAACCAAACACAGGTCCTCTACATAAGCAGCCAGTGCAGGAACCTACTAAGCCAGCTGTCTCTTCAGTTACTCTCTACTGTTTTCATAAACCATGCTGTGAGGTAGGGGTTGCCGGAGGGGTCTGTGATTTGTCTGTGCCCTCTGTGTTCCACTGCATTTCATTTGTCTTACTCATGTGACTCAGCCCCACTAAACATAACAGCCTTCCTGTTCCCAGAGCTCTGTGGGACCACTTTTGTTAAGACATTCACTCATATGTGTTTGAAGTCTGCTTCTAGGTGCTGGTGCCATGTTTATGTTAGACATCTTGTAGTGTGAGTCCTTGAACTTTTTGTTTGTTTGTTTGTTTCGTTGTTTTGAGACAGAGTCTCACTATGTAGCCCTGGCTGGCATGGAATTCTCTATATAGACCAGGCTGGCTTGAACTCACATTCCATTTGTTGATTATGGAGCATTTCATTAGGCCAGCATTCTGTAATCAATTACAAAAATATTTCTGCATTGAAACAAATGACCAGGCATTCTAAGTTGATTTTGAAAATGGTCATAGTTCCCCATTAGGTCCAGATACTGCTGCCAAATTTCCAGGGTTTGGTTGTGGTTTGGTTTGGTTTCTGGTTTTTCGAGACAGGGTTTCTCTGTATAGCCCTGGCTGTCCTGGAACTAGCTCTGTAGACCAGGCTGGCCTCAGTCTCAGAGATCCACTTGCTTCTGCCTCCTGAGTGCAGGCATTAAAGGTGTGTGCCACCACTGCCTGGCTTGCCAGAGATTTTTGTTTGGTTCTAGAGATCCCTCCCACCCCCATCCGTTCTTTGTGCGTGGTAAGCAAGTGTCCTACTTCTGAGCTATCCCCAACCCCGGCTAAATTACTTTTAACACCGAATTTATGAAGACACCGTTCACTTTGGGGAGATAGCATTTTTGAGTTTTGAGTAACTAGCATTGTAGACTTGCATCACCCAGGTGGTAAGTGTATGTGTGTCCACTACAGTCAGACCGCCTCAGTTCAAATAATGGTTCCGACCATTGGCTGCTTCTATACTGTATGTACCTCATTAAACTTCTGTTTTCTCATTGAGATAATGGAGATAATAAATAGATGGAGCCTCAAAAGGTCATTACCAAGGTTAATTGAGATAGTAGATGCAATGCATTTAATACCTGGTAAATAAGAAATATTTGAATATTAATTTTAGTAACAACAGCCTTTTTGTGTTTACAGTATTTGTTCTAGTTGCAGAAATCTTTCCTGTAAACATTCATGCTTGAGTTTTTGTAATCACTAATAGGAAGAAGACTGTGAGAAAGCGTTCTTCAAAATGGATAATGTACTTATAGATGACAGGAGAATACATGTGGATTTTAGCCAGTCTGTTGCAAAGGTTAAGTGGAAAGGGAAAGGTATGTTGATTTATCTCCTTTTATTGATGTTCTGCTTCAATAAAGGGGTGTGTGTGTGTGTGTGTGTGTGTGTGTGTGTGTGTGTAGACGTACGTACATATAAGTGCTTTAATTTTGTGTTGTTAATTAAGGGGAATGTTAATAGAATTCAGGTCACTTAGGATTTTGTAAAGCTACTATCTAGAATGTGTGTATATATGTGTTGATGGATGAAAATACCTCTGTTTTTAGTGTTTGCTTATATTGTAAGCTATTTCAAACTACCCATTGAAGACATGATCTATTTCTGAAATAATTATGACTTTTGATAATTTGATTCTTTTAGATGCAAACTTCTTAAAAATTTTGTTTCTTGTTTTTGTTGTTATATAAAATTCTCTTCCACTCCTCTTCTACCCAGTTTCTCTTCCCAGAAGTAACCAGTTGCCTGTTCTTTCTACAACCATTCTTTGTATACATGTGCATATGTTTTTTCCTCCTCATTTTAAAAAGGAGAGTTCAAAGGATGCAGATTGCATTACTCAGTATCTTAGAGTCCCCATTGATAATGTGTCTTCAGAGCTCATTTAATATGAGTATATGGGCTAGTTTGCTCTTTTCATTGACTGCTCAGTCCTCCATTAAGTGTGTGTCATCATTTACTGCCTGAGCTCCTCCGTGGGCTATGTATGTGTGGCATTTCTCACATCTGCTGTATATCCACATGTAAGTCCCTGATACAGGCATGCCAAACTTAAGTTTGGATCTGGTATATGCTGGATCATGAGTTTATTTTTTATTTTATTATTCTATCTTTTTAGTTTCAAATTTTTAAATTAAATTTAATTAAATTTTTTTGAGACATAGTTTTGCTATGGAGTCTAGGTTGGCCTCAAACTTAGTGTCCTCCTGCTTCTGTCTTCTGAGTGTTAAGATTCTAAGTGTTGACTCCCCACCCTAGTTGTGAATTTTTTATCTCGTGAACTTTGTGTATGTGTGTTCATGTGCATATGTGCCAAGGATTGATTGGGCATAGGTGTCCCACAGATGCTAAGTATGTGTCTGTCGTCAAATTATATTCCTAGCTGAGTTTTAAAAATCATTTCTTAACTCTGTTTTTAAAAGGTCTCGCTTAGGGTTGAGTGTTGGGGAGGCAGAGGCAGGTGCACCGATCTTTGTGAGTTTGAGGCCAGATGAGTTGACTTCCAGGCCAGCCAGGGCTACAGAGTTAAGGCCCTGTTTCAGAAAAACAAAACAGCAACAACAAAAAGGTTTCCCTTTGCTAGTTATTCACATGTAATGCTAAATTTTACCAGGAAAATGAAGATTACCTTTTCTTCTTTGTTAAAAGATTTATTTATTTCTATTTTATATGTCTGAATATTTTACCTGTATATATGTATGCGCACCATGTGTATGCCTGGTGCCGGCAGAGACCAGAGTATTAGATTTTCTGGAACTGGAATTACAGAGAGTTATGAGCCATCATGGGAGTTCTAGGAGTTGAACCCAGGTCCTCTGCAAGAACGGTGCTCTTAACCGTGGAGCCATCACTCCAGCCTCAAGATTACTTTTTCTATTCCATTTGTAACTTGTTTCCCATGATTTCACTGCATTTAAAAATAAGAAATAAGTAGGACTGTTTGGTGGCAGGTGATAGGCTTTAGAAGAGGGAGAATCAGTTATTAGAGCTGGCAGCTGGAAGGCCCCTGGAAGCTGGTGGGATCTCAGATAGGAGACGTGACTTGGATCGTGGTCCTGTGCTCTCCGTTTCTCCTGTGATTCCTCCCTGCTGTTGAAATACATGATTAGTGCTCTTTTGAGTGCTTTGTGAAAATGAATGGATTTTTAATTTTTTTTTTATTAAGGCCTATAAAAACCCAGATAAATATCTGGTCTCTATGAAGAACTTCCTCTCTCCCCATTGTTCCTTCACAATGGCCTTCACCTCACCAGACAGAAGCCATGCTGTGTGTTTCCTCAGTATACATTGCAGGGTTCCCAACCAGTGCCTCCCTCTTTGTGTCTTCTCATTTATAGATCAAATTCATTCTCAGTCCACTGCTTAAAGGGTATAGATTTCCCTCTGTTCCACAAAGAGAACTTTTTAGTTCACAGCTGGATCGTAATGCTGAAGAGTCGGCTTCTCTTGAGGTTGAAGGAGAAACCTGTTCCAGCTTGGCTCACCAGTCTCACCAGAAAGATTTTTGACTTGCTCTTGATAAAGTAATGGTGGAAATTAGCATGGTGTCCATCCCTGTATTCTTTGCCAGACTAGCCGCTTGTGTTTTTTACATATTATAATTACAGTTTTATGGGGGAAATTACATGTCTGTTTAGGTGTAGTGTTAGCTGCTGGCTTGATGCATTGTTTGCTTGAACAGTGTAGTATGGGTGTTTGATTTGGATGTTGTAATATTCATATGTGTCGGTAGATGGCAGCGTATGACCACCGAGAAAATTGAACATACACTTTGAACTAACAGCAGAGACAGGTTTGCTGTGTTCTTTTGTCCTTTGTAGATAAGCTTGTTAGTGTTTCCTTATGTGATACTAATTCTTTTTCCCTCTTAATAAATAGGTGGGAAATATACCAAGAGTGATTTCAAGGAGTATGAAAAGGAACAGGACAAACCATCCAATTTGGTTCTGAAAGAAAAAGTAAAGCCCAAACAGGAGTATCCTTTACGAGAATCATGTGCACATTTGTCCACTGTGTGGATCATTTGTGAAGGTCACAGCTTTCCAGTGTCTCCTGTAGACTTGGCTTTTTCATTATACTTGGTATTATGGAGAAAGTTAGGTTTGAAAGAAAATTAAGCCTAAATATTTTACCTCCTACTCTTACATTAAATACCTTCCTACTTACCCAGTGTTCTCAAATGATCTTCAGGTAAATTTGTTATTTTTATATATACTAATGTTTTGTGTTATTCCTTCTCCTGTATTTAATTTCCTTAGCTAGATAACAAAATCTTGTAGTTCTTTGTCACATAATTAGATTACTTTTTTTCTGCATAATACCTTGTCATTTTAGCAACAAAGATTTGCTAAAACTTTGTTTAGAGCTCCTTCTTGTTCAGTGTAAGAGTTGACATTTACAGGATTAAAAACAAATCTATTGACTTGACCATGTAATTCAGGTTCTTCCAAGTTTTACGTTGAGACAAGTAAAAAGCAGTGAAACATACTGTTCGCATTATGTCATTTTTATTTGTTTGACTGATTTTTCCCATTATAAATCTATCACTCTACACATTGCAAAGGTCATTTCTTTGGCAATCCTGTCTGGTAAATGGCATCTTTGTTTCCTAGTTTCTGTTGATGGAAAGGAGTTCTCTTTCCTGTGTTACGTAGGCATGTCTTCTCCAAGTATTCATCAAGGAGAGATGAGTATCAGGTTGGCCTTTAGATATTCATGCTTAAAATGTGTTGCCTGTCTGCACAAAACATTGTGATATGTTAGAGTCTGAAGAGAGCTGACAGCATCAACCTAAGAGGCTTTGCAGGCAGCCAGACCAACAAGCTGAGGTCGGTCCTTAAAAAAGGATATTAGAAGGCATGTGATTAAAGCTTAGAATCATAAATGGCATAGATGAATATGTGCAAATGTTACCTTGACATCTGTGAGGTTAAGTTTAGGCTAACCACTAAGAAGGGGAGTGTAGAGGACAAATAAAGGAAATGTAGCTACAGAGCATAACACAGAGATGTTTACCATGGAGGTTGTTCTGACTATAAGGAAGTCAATGTATTATTTTAAAGTTTGTAGCACCAAAATATTTTAATGAATGCTAGGCAACCACTCTACTAATTGTGCTTACTCCAACCCTTGCTACTATTTTCTTTACCCATCATTTATAAAGTTAGGAGGGTGGGGTGTATGCATGAAGTTCCAGACAGGATTGTTTGAGCCTAGTTCAGGATTAGGCTTGGTGACTTACTAAGAACCTCATCTTAAAAAAATCAAGTGTACGTCTTACCTAGTGCAATCATATATCCTCCTTTTCATACACATGCCCCTCACACACAACTGAAACAAAATCACACAAGTTTTGTCTTTTTTTTTCTGACAGTGCTGGGGGTTGAACCGGGACTTTTCACATACGAGACAATCACTCTACCACTGAGCTACACCCCAACTAACAGTATTTTTTAAGGTGCTATTCTCTATTTCTTGTTCCATGTGACTTCTAAAATTGTGAGTTATGAACCATAAATTCCACATCTCATTGCTGAATTCTGACCTTTAGTTTGAAGAACATGGAAATAACCAGACATAGTATAAAGAGTAAACAAACTGTAGATAATGAAGTAATACCGGGACCGGCGGTCTGTCTCCGGCTGTCTTGTGGGAAGCTAGAAAGGATATTGTTAACTTTTTGATCGTATGTGTGCGTGGGATATGTACAGGGAAAGCCTAAACTGTGCCACTGTGAAAACAAACATTAAAAAAAAGAAAACAGACATTAGATTCCGGTCCTTACAGGACATGTCCATGTTGACTCTAGTCCCAGATGCAACTAAAATAACACTTTGTGCTAGGCTTCCTCATATTCCTCACACTCCAGAAGTCAGCCTTCAGAGAGCAGTTTAGAGATTATTTTTACCCTAGGTTTATGCCTTCTCTTAGTTTATTTTTTGAGACAGGGTCTCACTATATAGCTGTCCTAGAGCTCACTATGTAGACCAGAGCTTACTATATAGACCAAGCTGGTTTCAAATTCACAGAGATCCGCCTGCCTCTGCCTCCCAAGTGCTCAGATTAAAGGCGTGCACCACCATGCCCAGTTTGTGCTTTCTTTTATTCTAAAGCTTTATATTACATTAGAGAAATTGATTATTTCTGATTTAAAACATTACTACTACTACTATTATTATTATTATTATTGTGCTAGGATCAAACCCAGGGCTTTCTGCATGTTGGCAAGCTTGCTACCGCAGAGCTACACCCTTGGCTCCAATTAAAATTAAAATTTAAATACCATTTTGTATGAAATTAGAAAAGATTTGCTCATTTCTGTCACACACAAATGGTGCTTTTTATATTTTTTCCTTTCAAGCCTTTATCTTTCACAGAGTTTGAAGTTAAAATTACTATATTATGTATGTAGGGTCCCACTCTTTCCCTAGGCAGGGCCTACTTTGTAGCCCGGGCTAGTCTCAGACTAATCTTTTTTGCCTCAGCTTTCTGAGTAGCTGGGATTACAAGTATTAATGTTTATGAAGTTTTTTTTCAAAAGTTGTTTTTTAAAATTATGTTTTATGTGTGTGTGTGTGTGTGTGTGTCTATGGATAGGTATGTGCATGTGTGAATGTGGGTACCTGAAGAGACCAGAGAGGGTGTCAGATCTCTGGAGCTGGAGCTGTAGCAGTTGTAATCCAGTTGACAGGGGTGCTGGGACAGAGCACAGGTCCTCTAGAAGAGCAGCTAGTACTCTGAACGGCTGAGCCGTTCCTCCTGTCTATGTGGTTTGGTTTGCTTGTTTGTTTTGAGACAGTCTCACTAGGTAGCTCTGCTGCCCTGGAATTTGCTACATATGCAAACACACAGAAATCTGCCAGCTTTGTCTCCTAAGTCCTGGGATCAACCATACAGTATTTTGACTTAAGCTTTTTCTCACTTTTAATTTTCATATAGGCCTTCCTAGCCTTTAAAAATAATTATTAGTAACTCCTTTTATATTACATCATGCTATGATACTAAAATGTATTTTATTATATATTATTAAATATTGTTCTCATTTTCTGATAATTAAAAATGGTTCTAATTTGTATATCTGTTTTCATGTAACTTAGTTGCTATAAATTCTTACAAGACTTTCTGCATCATTGACTGTTTACTGCTAAGTTCTCCCCTAACTGATCTGAGAAGAGTCATGCAGTGTACCTTCTAGCTAAAGAGTGTCTCTGGCGTTGGGGCTCATAATACCTTTAGTTTTTCTAGTTGATGACATCCCTTAGTTTCTAAGTTAGGGTTCTTATTATTGACAAATATATTTTGATTTCTATCCTACTTATAATTTTTGCCTGGTGGTTATTAGCTGGCTGATGCCAGGATCCCTTCCATTTCTCTTGACTGTAATGAAGACTGTGTTACTTGTTTTAGAAATGTATTTTTAAAAAAAGGTATTCTGTGCTTTGGGATGTTATTTGCTTTAAGTTACAGTTGGCTTTATGGCCTCCTCTGTTTACCATATTTCTTAAGTTGCTTCCATTATTTATTCTATTTGTCCTTAATTTAATGCTTCAGTGCAAAATATGATCTTATACTAGATGAGCAGGCAGAAGACTCTAAATCAAGCCACTCACACACAAGTAAAAAACACAAAAAGAAAACACGTCACTGCTCTGAAGAAAAGGAAGATGAAGAATACATTCCAATCAAAAATACTAATCAGGTATTTCTAATCTCAGGCTTACACATGGAGAAATCAATACCTATCCTTTTGTACAGTGCATATTGATGGTGTAATTTAGGAGTAAGGGATAGTTTTGAACAGTAATTCCCTGCTCTGAGCTATAGAATGTGCACACAGGATAATGGGCTTTAACTTTAAAGAATGTATCCCACAGGATATCAATATTGTTTTCAGAATAATTTCAGTTGTGTATTTCCACATTTTAATCAAGAGTGATCTCCTTACCTATGGATACTTATTTTCATAGAAAAATACCAAAAAAACCAAATGTGGCTATGTTGAAAAATTGTTTCTTAGTTACTAGCTTAATTTGTCAACACTTTTTAAAAGGTTTATTATTATTATTTAAATTATGCACGTCTGTTAAATACATAATGCTTGCCATTGGAGGGCAGAAGAGAGTATTGGATCTCCTGGAGCTAGAGTTACTGGCAGTTATGAGCCAACGTTCTGTGGGTGATGGGAACCGAGCATGGTGCTCTTAAGTGCTGAGCCACCTGTCAGCCCCTCAGCCCTTTAAAGCTTTAAGTTAAAAACTGTGTGTTTGTGTATTTATGTGTAGTGTGTGTACATGGGCTGTGTATGCAGGGAAGCCAGAGGAGGACACTTGGTGTCCTGTTGTAGCCCTCTCCACTCTACTCCCTTGAGACAGGGTCTCACTGAACCTGGAGCAGGCTGGCAGCCAGCAATCCCCAGCAGTCCTCCTGTCTCTGCTCCTCATAGCTCTATGCTTACAGGCTTGTGACCTTTGTGTGGTTCCGGGGACTTGAACACAGTTCCTTTTGCGTGTACACTCAGCATTCCTATCTGAGGCACAGTCTCTCCAGCCTCTTAATTTTATTTTAAATCTTCTTACATGTACATATTTTCTGTTTGAATATTCCTTCCACTCCTTTCCCATTAGTCCCCGTGTCCCCTGGGGCCTAGACAGTTTCACTGCTATGTTTAATCTGCATGTACATGACTGTATAAAATGTAGAACCACAAATGAGAGAAAGCTTATGCAGTTTGTCTTTCTGAGACTGACTTAATTTGCTGAATATGACTTTCTGGTTGCATCCATTTACTACATAGGACATCACACTTTATGGCTGAGGTTATGTCCTGTCTATACTGTAGATATAAAATAAAAATAGCACTCATAATTAACATCACCTCAAAACTGTCCTGAACATCAGCACATTTCCTAAAACAATGGTAATGAAAAGAAATTATTTCTAGCCTTATTTGGCTCTTTGTTAAATTAAAAAAAAAAAAAGCCATTCCATCATAGCCCCCGGCTCTTATTTTACCTCATGTCAGTCATTTGAGATGATCCTGGTGAATGAGAACGATTTCCATAGACTAAGGTGAGAAAGCAGGGAACACGGGAGTGTGAAAATGCAAAGCAAGAGACACAGATGGGGAGATGGGTTAGGGTGAGCAGAGTGAAGGCTTTGCCGTTTAGAGAGTTAAGAGTGACATTTCTGTACTGCTTGCCGTTGACGTGACCTTGGCACGTTCACTTTGAGTCACAGTTTCCTTCTCTGACAAAGGAGATAATACTTCCCAGACGGACAGGCTGTTACAATAAATGTGGGCAAGTGTGCAAACATTTTCTATTCTGGCTGGTCTCATTGCTTCCACTGGCGCTGGCAAGGTGCTGCTGCTTTACAGTCCCTGACGGTAGCTCTCCTGTGGCTAGGACATGAGCCTGTTCCTACTGCAGGCAGATTGGCTCGGTTTCCATTTCAGGTTAATGGATTGCGCAAACATTTTTCTGGTTTATAGTTTTATTTTGTGTCTTACTTTGTTTTGAGACAGGATCTCACTGTGTAGCCCTAACTGGCCTAGAACTCATTATGTAAACCAGGCTGGCTTCAACCTCGCCTGCCTTTGCTTCTGCCTCCCAAGTGCTGAATTAAATGGTTTTTAGTTCTTAAAACAATAAGGTTCAAAACTAAAATCTAACTGAACACTGTGGTGGCACACATCTACAGTTGTAATGCTTGGGAGTCTGAGCAGGAAGGCCAAGAGTTTGAAGCCAGGCTGAGCAATATAGTGAGGCTCTGAGGTTTTGGCTTTTTTTGAAGGAAAAACCTACAGAATAGTACACATACAAAGTGTAACTTGAACCCCATCCCACCCCCTTTTTTCTTTCTCTTGTAGGTGATGTTTTTGTTTTTGTTGTTGTTATTGTTGTTTTGTTTTGTTTTTTGAGGCAGGGTTTCTCTGGGTAGTTTTGGAGCCTGTCCTGGAACTCGATTTGTAGACCAGGCTGGCCTCGAACTCACAGAGATCCGCCTGCCTCTGCCTCCCCAGTGCTGGGATTAAAGGCGTGTGCCCCCCCCCCCCCCCCCCGCCCGGCGGTGATGATGTATTTTATGTTGGTCTTCATTTAATAGTGTTTTGTGTGTGTGTGTGTGTGTGTGTGTGTGTGTGTGTGTGTGTGTGTGTAGGAGAATGTTAGCGTGAATGTCTAAGCACACTTGCCTGTGTAAACTTTCTACCCTATTTTCGAGACAATCTCTCACTGAAGTTGGTATTCCCATGGCTAGACTGGCTGGCTAGAGGGGCTCCCCAAATCCTTCTGTTTCCTCAACCCCAGCACTGGAGTTACAGAGTTGTACTTCATGCCCAGCTTTTGTGTGAATGCTGGAGATTTCAATGCAGGTCCTCAGTATCTTCCTAGAGTTAAAAAATATTTTAGTAAATATATATTTGATACATACTCCTGAAGTGCATACATTCCTACCCCTCAGTGTCATCTAACAGAGATATAATCTCTCTCCTTTTTATAGCCTGTTAGCTCTTTTAAATATTGTCATCATTCATGTCCTGCTACAGATTTGATTTTATTTTTGGTTTTTCAAGACAGGTTTCTCTGTATAGATGAGCTGTCCTGGAGCTCACTCTGTAGACCAGGCTGTCCTCACAGAGATCCCCCTACCTCTGCCTCCCCAGTGCTGGGATTAAAGGCATGGGCCACCACCACCTGGTTCCTGCTACAGATTTTAAACTGTATCTTTGTCCATTCTTTCAAATGTTCCTCACGTGAATAAATCAAAATAAAAGCAATAATATCTTTTTTTTTGTCCTTAAAATGTGAGGTAAGCTCTTTATCCCCATTTCACAATGAAGAAGTTATAAAGGAAGACGCTTGTTGTTGACTGTAGTTGGCACATATAGTAAGCAGTGGAGCCATAGTTTAGATCAGATTTACATTCCTAACTAGTCTACTGCTGCTCTTTTTACCAGGAACATACTCCTCTTCTTCTCTTAATTCTGTTGTTATTCTAACAGAATTGACCCATAATGCAGTGGTGAGCTAACCAGAGTATTTCTCCTTCCCTCGAAAATTACTATTTGTGTGTGTGTGTGTGTGTGTGTGTGTGTGTGTGTGTGTGTGTGTGTGCACATGCATGTTAGTACCTATACGTGTGTATCTGCAGGGTGTATGCTCTGGAGGCTAAAGGAGGCTTCATCACTCTCCACCCAGTCCTTTATGTCAGGGCCTCTTTCCAGACCTGCAGCTGGACTGGTAGCCAACAAATCTGAGCAATCCTCCTGTCTCTGCCATCCCACAGTGCTAGGCTTACAGGCCATTCCCACTAAGCTGTCTCCATAGTCTACCTTCTTTCTCTTAATTTCTGTCAATTTAGTTCTAGATCAACCCGGTCTTTTAAAATAGTCGTCATATCACATTCCTATGGATGTTTAACATGTTTTCTACTAAAGCCTTCAAAGCCCATGTTGCTTTTAGCTACGGGTGTTCAAACCTGTGCTTATGTATCTTCAGTGAATCCAGGCCCGAGATAAACATTGTGTTTGAGATGATCTCCAGGCAACTTTATTTAATAACATACAAATAAAATATCACATTTGAGCACAAATAAAGTATCACCACATTTCCCGTTTTTTAGAAAAGAAAAAAGTTTAATATAAAAAACTATATACAGTAAGTACAATAACTATATACAATATATACAAGCAATAAATACCTCAACAATGTCTAATCCATTTGCATTTGACAAACTCAGAGAAAATATTCCATTATCTATCCTATTTTGGTAAGTCCAAAATGTACCTGATTCACTTTTTATTTGTATTACTAACTTGTATTACTAACAGAGAAGTATCTTATAATGTCTTTCAAATTTATACACTTACACCTCTTTAGTGAGTTTCTTCTCTGAAATTCTTAACAAGGAAAACTATAACTATCTAATCTTCAGCTAACTATAACTATCTAATCTAATTTTCAACTCCCTCAGAGACCCAAGAAGGAAATAATAGTGCCTAGTAAAATAGGAAGTGTGAGCAAGCAATGTGAGTCGACAGAAAGAGCCAGCTGCTGGACAGTCACCCGAGGTTTCTCCACAATGTTGGGGTATCATCTTCAGCCTAAAGTTTAAAGAAATGCCAAGAGTGGATATGTTTTAAGCTTATCTCCTCCCCAGTGTTAGGAACCTTTTTATCCTATTGGGGGGGGGGGACATTTTAAATTTTGTATTTATGTTTTTTGTGCATATATTTGTGTGCAAGTATATATCTGTGTAGTGTGTGTGTGTGTGTGTGTGTGTGTGTGTGTGTGTGTGTGTGTGTG